>JAULBZ010005570.1:0-13282 GCA_032360805.1 Neoturris breviconis | reverse complement strand
TGCTCCATTAGCAAACTTTGCAGCTGTTTCAGTCTTTCCAAGACCACCTAAGCCTGTAATAGCAACAGCAGAATATGAATAAGTATTCTCTGTGTTTAGTTTTTTATATATATTGTCTAATACGTCATTCCTTCCAAAAAAGTTTGTTACATTTTCATAAATATTCCATCGCAAACCAGTCATTGCTGTGTTGTTTTCTATAAAAGAATTGATTTGAATAACATTTTAATATAAGTACTTGATGTTGAACAAACATCGATAAGATGTAGTTTTATGCCTAAGTCACTACTAGTAATCATTGGTGATAATAGAATGAAAGTGATCATTGAGCAATAATATCAATTTTGAACATCAATAATAAGCACTGGTAATTATTATTGAAATTTTTATTATGACAAACAAAATATCGTTATAATATTTACTCGCTTAAAGTAATGCCACTTAATCTTAAAATCCCCACTATTAATAAAGTAAAAATTAAGAACACGGAAAGAAGATTGATGTGATGATGTTTTACATTACATCATTTTTATTCTTGCGGAAAACAACTTCCTGGCATTCCTAGTTTGCATAAAATTTTTAGGTTTCTATTTATGCTAAAATATCCTTCAATCATTAAAGTTTTAATTTCGGTATGCTTTTGTTGATTGAATAACGTCTATTGTATAAACTATTGTTTTAAGTATCTCCGATTAATTTGGGTGCCCAAACCCTAATTTTTATATCAAATGGCTGGTCAAATTTAAGTCCTAACTTAAGCCCTGAATGAATAATACCATAAGCTGGATTTCCATTGACGGATAATTCTGCGCGGAATCCAAAACAAGACATTCCATTGGTGGAAATTGACATCACGCGACAATTTCTACCAATAGAATTTCTTCTTTTGGATTCCTTGCAGAATTTTCCGCTAATGGAAATCCACCTTTAGAGATTAAAATAAGAGTAAATAGTTATCTTATTTCGCTTTGTTTTAGCATTAGTCTATTGTAACGATTTCATGAGTTACAGATTTAGCAAAACTACAAGTAGCGAATTAATTTGCTAAATATTTTAATATCAGCGTTAGGTATGTTTTCGAGCACTGGTGACACTTACAATTTATGCTTCATGTATAGTACATTCAGTAATAATATATACTCACTTAAAGTTATATTCTGCATTTGTTCCTTAAGATCATTCATTTGTTCTTTAACAACATTCTCTTGTACTTTAAGATCATTCCCTTGTTCTTTAAGATTATTTACTTGTTCTTTAAGATTATTCACTTGTTTCGCCATTTCAATTTGATTCTCTTCAACTGCATTTATTCGTGTCTCTATATTCTCAATACGACTACTGGTTTCTTTCTGATAATTACAGATGTTGCTATCAATATTGTATAGCATTTTCAAAGTTTCCTGTTCATTGGCTCCAACAGCTACTTTAAAGGAAGAAACTACCTGTTTCAATTGATCCAATTGTTTAAGAAATTTAGAGTTATTTTGTTTTTGTGCATTGAATTCAGTTTGACAGGTAGCGTCAAGAACATTGTGTTTCTGAATAATATTTTGCAAATCCACCATTAGTTTTGGGGATTCAACGTTAATAAAATCAGATATTGCCGTCAATATTATGTGATTACGTGGATCAAGTGACATATTCTCTAATTCGTCAACTCTGGAAAAGTCTGTTAAACCAAGACCAAGTAGAATACTTTTACCAATCGTCCATTTTGCATTAAATTTAAGATTGTCAATTTCACCAATTTTTGCATAATGATTCAAGTCATTACGAAATATTACAGCTCGTATTGCATTTGCAGCTTTTGTAGGTGCAGGCAGTTTAGTTCCATCCTGATGTTCGACATGTTCTATCACAGGGACTGCTAGGGTTATATCAAAGTCTTTCGAATCAGTCTCAGTCCTTCCACGGGGGAAAAGAATATTCAATTGTTGAGTAGAAAACACCTTCTTGCGTCTATCATCCCTTAGATTTTGTAAGTCACGTTTCTTTGGTAGCAATGTGTTGAACAGATCTGGAGGTGGTCTAGGAAGGCCAGTATATGAAGGATCACAATCTTTATTGTGTAATACATTAAGGATTTCTTCTTTCATAAATATATTTGATAGAATCAGCAGTTTTAACCAATTTTTGCCTTCCTCAACAACTTGTTGAGCTGTTTGAGGTGTTACCTATAAAAAAAACATGAATTCATATGCTTACTATTCTTTAAATATCAGTTCTATAATCAGTTATATTTGGGCGGTAAGCATTTATAAGGGTATATTATATTCAATGATTAACTCTGAAATCAAACAATGACTTTTAGTTTTAATTACAATTATTCAAATTTCTTAATTGTGTAAGTATTATGCTGAAAGTTTGTCTGTGTAAATTAGTTGGAAATCTTATGGAAATTGAATTAACATATAGTCACATCATTAACAACTCATGGCGCAATTATCGCATCCCCATAGGTCCACCAATTATTAGGATGTCCTGTTAAACTTTGCTCACACGCTACGATTTCTACTCTTTTTTACAGATCTTTCCAAGTCGTATCCGATTTTTGAGGTAGCCAAAATTGACACAATTAATTGTATCGTGTAAATGTAGCTTTAGTGGATAAGAGACATCTCAATCATGAAGTAAAATGTGATCATTGATATCGTTATGCTGATCTGTTAGCAATAAGATCAAATAAAATAATCTGACATCTGCACTCTTCGACAATAATTATTTATTGTAACATTCAATACTTACAGAACTTGAAGCCATGATTGTAAACAAACATATACACAGCAGACATCAAACTCGTTATGTATTTCTTTTACTAATTATTTCTAAAAAAATATTGGTCTTATTAAATATTAAAATAATTTCAGTCAAAATCATTTAAATATACTGTACTAGAAACATGAAACAAACTTTCGTGCAGATTCATTTTTGTTGAATTTGGTTAAATTTTAAACCAACCAAAAGAAGTTGCTTTTCACAAAAATGTTTGAGATGGACCTGAGCATGAGTAGAAGATTGGAAGAATAAACATGAAAACAAAAGTCGAAATTACATTGATGAACGTAATGGCTAATATAAATCTAAGCTGGCAGAAATTTCTTTAACACCAAGAAAACAATTTCTGTTGCATTCACGAATTATTTCATCCAAATTTATCTCATTCTACATAATTTTATTCTGATTTTACCTTATCCTTAACGGATACCTAGAAATAGATAAATCACTGTTGAATAGATTTGTTAACATAGGCTCATCTTTGTTTATAATATCATCTAATATAAAAAGTGCATGCATTAATCAAAGGTATTGAAAGTAGCCCACCAAACTAAGTGAAAGTTAAATCTAAAGTGCATAAACATGATTTGCATACATATTTACAGTGTTTGAAATTATGTCTTTATTAAGTTTCAGGTCTTTATTAAGTTTCAGGTCAAATAAACAATTTGAACATCTTTTTCAAGGTAAAATTATGCTATTTTGAAATTTCATATCAAGGATAAACACCCAAATTTTACATAGCATTTAGGATTTTATGTCCTTATTCAGTTGATAAAGTTTCAGGTCAAAAAAACAATTGAAACAATTGATTGTATCAAGTCACTGTGGAGGCGAGCAGTGAAATTTCATATCACAGCCTGATAGCAGTGGATAACATTAATATTTATTTCAAAATTGAAGAAGGAAGCTTCCCAAAATCAAAATGGAGACTTCTTAAAATTTTAAAAATTATATTTTATAAAAAATATCACTTATCATTTCATAAAATTGAGGAAGAAGCTTACCTAACATACAAAATGTCTGCCAAAAAAGGTTCATAGAAAGTCTCCACTTCTCCCCTTATATTTTGGGTGTGATATTTGGGTGAATGTGGTCAAAACCTCATAAAAATCAAACATTTTCTTATTTTCTATTTTTGAAAAAAATCCCTTTTTCACCGATACTCGGTTCCAAATTGACTAAATCAAAAAAAAATGGTTATTGGTGTCGTAATATTGGCTAGAACCTAACCAAATTATAGGACGGTACCACACCTATTCGGTCCATTGTACCAAAAAAGCAATCTGGACCCTTTTTGCCCAAAAATATTTGGCAAGGCCTTCTAGAATATCAAAGACAACAAAAAGGACACAAATCATTCTTTTAATATACATTGGTAAAAAATAAGAGCAAATAATCACCAATGAGTAATTTTTCAGCATAGCTTCAGGCTTTAAAAAATAACTTTAACATTACTACTAATAATACATAAATTAAAAAAGTCCAAAATTCCAATAAAAGTACAAGATATTAAAAAACAAATTGAAATAACAAGTACATACCACAAGTAAAAATTAAGTGCCTAGAGATTAATCAAGTAGATTTAACCCTGTATTATGCTGTGGGGAGGGGGGATTTTGCCCCACGTATCACATTTTTATAACTTCAGAACTACTATAGCAATGATGCTGAAAACTTACCTAGTTTTAATATAAATCAATTTGAAATATACTGACTAAATTTGAACATAATACCTCTGGTAGATCATTAGATATGGGCCATAACCTGAAACCACCTATTTTCAAATGCGAAATTAAATGCATATAAAAACGATATCATTATTTTACCATAACTTGTGTTAACATAATGCTTATGTTACAAAACTTAGCAAAGTTACTTAACTAAATAATTCTGATAAGTTTAGTGAGGTGGCTAACCAGTTTTTCCTGATTTTTTAAAAATTGGATTTTCGGATTAAAATTTCAGCATTTTTCAACATTTTCACTAAAAACCTGGAAACAGGATGAAAAAAGCTTTTATAGAACTCTTTTAATTAAAATTCTAAGAATGTACGATTTTTAAAGAAAATTAGCAATTTAAAATTAATTGTGATGATGTCATCAGAAAAATATTTGGTACCATTTTGTTCCTTTTATAATAGACGATAACTCTTACAAAGTTTCATCTCAATCCTAATAGTCGTTCAAAAGTTATGGATGGAAAGAGGGGGGAATTTGCTCCCTCTCCAGCTTTGAGGAGCCCCAAATCTGGGGGTTACACGAAAAAATAAATTCAATGCTTTTTTGAAAATTTGACACTTGCAAAATGTTAAATTCAGTTCTAAAGCAACGTTTTATAAAATTCCAGTGGGGCAAAAACTCAGAAAATCAGTTTATTCTTGTGATAAATTTAAGAAATCTGCAAAAACTGTTTCCCAAATTTTGACAAATAATGCACACAAGTAAAATTTAAATGCACAAAATGACCACGAGAAGTCCCTAGAGATTGATCTTAGAGATTTATCAAATAACTTAAGACTTAGGGCTTAGGTTCTTTGGTCTCTTTGCAAACTTGACAAATTCAGCCGTTCCAGCTACTTAGTACCCAGGCTCTTGGAACAAATTCAAATTCTTATCAAAATTTAGGGCTTTTTGCCTAAGTTGAAATTCTAATTTTTGCATTAATTTCACTTTGTCTCAAATATTTATGTAAGGGCTTGTAGCTTTTGCTAACATTCTTGATAATGAAAATCAGTACTTTTTCCACAGTAACGGATGGAAACCAGTTCTTTTTCATCAACAACTTTATGGTGTATGTGCATCATTGTCAGTCATATAAGTGTCTAATATTAATTTATTTAAACCCGCCTAATTATTATCCAATTAGCAACAGTTGCTGACAGATAAATAATCACTGTGGAAGAGTGCCATTTTAGCACTCGTTGCCTGTAGCAACGCTTAAAAATCACTCCTACACAGTGATGATTTGCTCTTTATTTTAGCCACTGTACAAGCAATATAGAATTAACAAGTCGATTGAGTTCATTTGGTAAGTTATTTTAGAAATTGACAATCAGTAGGAAGAAAGAGTCTACAACCTTAACTCTACCATGGTTCTGGAAAATAATAAATTGACTGAGAATTTTAATAGAGTAGATGGCAAACAATTTCTTATATCTACACAGGCTGTTTAGTTTTTTTAGATTATTAATTTTCAGACTTTTACCTATAAAATACAATTCACATACATTTATTATATATACATACAAATTATAACATTTACTTTAGATGATTTACTATAAATCAAATAGTTTAGTCTTTTAATTATCAAGTCAAGTTACTTCGTAAGTTTGACCAAGACAACACCAGATGGATTGACCATAGCTTTAAATGATACATTAAATTGACCCAAGTCTTTTTGAGCATATAAGTCTCGTATGTGATATGGTCCAGTGGAATTGAACTAAAGTAGGAAGTTAATTTACATAAAACATATTGAAAAGTTTAGTAGAACAAGTAGATCAGTAATCACAAATACTCACTATGAAGGAGAGAGGAGAGATTCTTTTCTAGAACATAGCAAAGACAGCCTTTACATGGTCCCTTGAAAGAGTTTCACTGGACGATCTTGCATTTGATTACAGAGAAAGAAATCGATTGCAAGCTTGTCAAGGGTGAAACTCACATAGGAGTCCATGTAAATGCTGCCGAACTAAAGATATACTCCAATATAACTTCGCTTCTATGTTATATGATCTCGTTTCACAGACTGAAATTTAGTTTTCTTCATATAAAGTACCATAATTATTCGAAGTGCCCAGGGCACTTATAAAGTTCTTAAAATCCTTTGACCTCTACAGGAAGTGCTTTATTGGAAGTTTTTATTTGCATTAAATTTTCAAAGAATATGAAGGGGGGCACTTATTAGAAGGGGGCGCTTGAACGAATAATTATGGTAAACCAATCAATCAAAAGATCACAGAGACTCTAATACTAACCAACGAAAATTCAACAGACATAAACACAGGTATATCTGTTCTAGTGCTCATCAATGCAACAGCTAAAGCACTACCATTTAGTTCACGAAGCCATGTTTGTTGACTGTTATCCTATAACGTTAAAAAATATAACAATAGATTCAATAACATGCGTTATCAGGCAAAATGCTATACAGTCCAATTTATAAATATTTTCTTAATGGTATTTTGTTTCTTTTCTGTATTCTGATTAAGAATGGCAAGAAGATGGAAACACCTTCTATTTACTGACTTGGTGTCCTGCCCTCTTTTTATTTGTTTAATATAGAGTAAATATCTGTGTTTCATTTTCATTCTGTGGATATACCATGAACGTTTCTCTAAAAAAATTCATGAAGATTAGCACACGTGAAATCAAAAGAATTTGCAATAAATTGTACATGTGAAATGCATTTTTTTGTCTTTCGCAAAAACTTGGACATGTAAAATTAAATAAAAGTTAGATACTCGCAAAAATTAATACGCCTAAGCATTTTTAAAGAAATTTAATTGGGTAACTAGGCAAGTTTTTGTGTTGAAAAAAGGTTAGGAACGTCAAAATTGTAGATAACTTCGTCTTCAGCAACAATAAAATCTATCAATTATATCACTATTAAATCAGTGCAGGTAAAATACAGATATGAACGGTACAGAGAATTAGAAATAATAAAACATGATCACAGTGCCGGAATGTTTTGTTGATACTCAAAAAATATTCATCCAGTGATAATTTGATCCTATTTATAGTACTAGTACCTTGTAAATTCTTCTTCCCATTTTCCCTAAGGTATCTTGATTTACAGCAATGACTTCTCTAAAATAATTATAATTTGTTACTTTGATTTGTTTTCTTTCTATTTGCTTAAGCCCACAATTTGTTTGAGACTGCAAAAGAATGTTACCATAAAATATTTGCAATTGTGAACATTTCTTACCAAGACAGATTCTGTTATAAAAGAAATTAATTTAATGTTTAGAGCTCTTGCAAAGTTTTCTCTGCTGTTCTAAAAATTCAGTAGCAAACATAGATTGTTCCTTTGACCATTCCACAAAGAATATTACCAAACATGAGATTATTCTAGAAATAGTAATATGAAACAGGTACCTATTGAGCAGGATTGCTTTCTGCCAATCTTTCATCAGATCCATATCAGCAGATATAAACAAAGGCTAAATATAAATATAACTGGAAAGTGAATGTGAAATAAACAGATGAATCAAACGCTCTATCATAATCAAGAATTAACCTGAATACAGCATGAAAGTAAGTAAACAGAAACTAACATATTAAAGTTGTTTCTTTTTAATCATTCGATACATCTTCTTAACTTATTCAATACATTATTGAGATAAAATACTGGTTTCGCCTTGAAATGATTGACTTTATTCTATGATATTTAGAGAAATCTGCTATCCAGCGACGAATGTCATACATCACAAGAAAGCAAATTTCCTACTCGTTCAAGTAAAGTGTAAATTATATATATACATGGAAAGTATTTCGCTAGTATGAAGTTGTAAGTTGATGTGGGTAAAAAACTGAAGGAATCTCTAGCTTACATTTTTCCATTTTTTTTCCATTAACCTACATTTAGACCTAACTAAACAAAGGTTCATTCATGTAGCCTAAATAGCTAGGTTTGGAAGTAAAAAGTAAAAACACAGACGGCTTCAACGTATTTGTTGCTTATAGCACAAATCCAATTAATACAATGCACCTTAAAAGAATGATTGTGTACATGGAGTGGCATCCAGCAATACTACAAATTAATTTTCAAGAAGAGGATCATCTCTAAGATAGCATCGTCAAATTATTTTGTTTTGGCATACACCTGGTATGATGAACAAGCACAATACAAACTGGACAATCCACAAGATTTAAACCCATTAGAGGCAATGTAAGAAATGGTGTGAGATCTTCTCGTAGTCGTAGTTATTTATTGGCATCAGAAAATCAGTTTCAGTAGTTGAAATAAAGAGACTCTTATTTCGACAACTAAAATATGGTAAAATATCATAAAGAAACTTTATAACTATAATTTGTTTGTAACGGAAGTAGTATAATAATTGAAAAAATGCAATATTAAAAGAAGTAGTAATTACACTTAATAAATGATAGATAACACTTACTGCAGCTAATATTGACCATATAGCAAGCTGAGTTTTTGATTGATCCTCACTTAAACTGTAATCACCAATCAACAACTGAATGTAAAAGTAGACAATTTATTATAGTAGCCAACATAGTACTATGATCAACTTCAAGAACAATACACAGACATGAAAAGGTAAGCATATGAGGGTGTGAAATATCTACCAGCCTATATCATGAAAACTACTGACTGTATTGACTGTATTGACAAATTTCCTGATGTTTTTTTAAAACACCTTTCTATTCTAAACCCCTGTTTTCGATACTGTTATCTAAAAGTTTTTATTTTCAGAGAATCATTTTATGGCATTTTATGGACAGCACAACCACTGTTATTGATGTCATAGTAAACACCAATGATGTCATCAAGTTATTCTTTTGTCAAATTGTTTGTGTTGAGTTGTTATGTAGGTGTACAAAGTTTTATGTGATAAGCATTAGTGGTTTGGAAATAAAAGGCTGTGAATGCAAATCTGCTGTGATTACGCCAATTCTCTAGCTACTTTCATGAGGCTTTTTGGAAGATTAACACTTGCTTCTTAATTTAATTAATTATTAACCCAAAAAACATAAAATGTCTAATTTATCCAAGCTTTGGGGGACAGAGTGGGGGATAAGGAACAGTCATATTCCAATAATCATAATCATAGTAAGAAAGAAAGTAGAATAGGTGTAACATTGTATTTGCATTAATTATTAATATTTTTTAACTTTAACATACTTAATTTTATATTGGACTATATGTTTTTCTCTAACTGTTGTGTATTTAGGAACTATTGTTACATTAGATCCCGGATAGAATATCAGTAAGTCGTCTTCAAGTAACAAAACGTTTTACATTTATCACTTACCATATCCATATCATTGAAGTTTCCAGGTCCTACATATGGTATGATTTCATCTTGATGATCACCATTGTAGTTGATGATGTTTAAAACACTATCCCATGAATCCTATGGAAGAACATAAAAACATCAACAAAACATACAATACAAATAATTCGATTGAAGTTGGATAATATAATATATCTTTTGCAACAAATTACATTGTTGTTTTGTTTTTACAGGGCTGGATGTTCTTACTTTTTATGTTTCATTTGGTTTGTTGATTTAACTCATTCCAGAGCTGAATATTAGCAGTTAAAATAAGAACACATGTAATTTTGAGCTTTTTGTTCTTAGAAATTGAATAGAAAGCTTAGGAAAGACGACAGGATTAAAACTACGGCATTCAGTAACTGTTTTTTGATCAAGTGCGCAAGTGCAGTTCCGGGTAAACCCCAAAACAATGTAGTCAATCGTTCGCATACAATGCCATTTTATGCTTTTGGTCGTTGTGTGGAGTACAAGAGAAAAGAAAGGAATTGAATAAGCAGAAACGTTCGTAAGTATCCTTTTATTAGTTTATCATATGAGATTCCTAGCTTGAATGTACCAACTATATTTCCAGGTTCTCTGGAAATGATTTGACTTCTGTTTTTGCCACTTTAGATCACCTATAGTAGGGAATGAAGAGAAAGAGGTTCTTTTATGTCAAGAAGTAATCCTACAGGAGTCTTATAAGTACAAAAAAGTCAACAAAAAAGAAACTTAGACAAAAATCACTGAGACACTAAATCAACTAGACATTTTACCACTATTTTCGGTAGACCAACATTCCGTAACTTGAATGCATTACTAAAAAGATACAAGAAAAAGGTTTTCTGATGACTTGAAATCTTCTGGCACATCTGCAGATGTGTCTGAGCTTGACATACTTATGGAAGAGATCTTGAACAAAGTTAAAAAGTATGAAAAACAATTTGCAGATATTGATGTTGAAAAAGAGGAAAAAGAGGAAAAAGAATAGAAAGATGAGGCAGCTGGAAAAGATATTCGTAAAATATGCATGGAAACACTTGCAGAAACCTCAAAACGAAAACTAGATTAAGATGATGATGCCAAGAAAGAGGAGAAGATCTACTGGGAGTGAGACTATAGAAAAATCAGCAAAATCAGAAGGAACAAGAGCATGAGTTGAAAGAAAATGAACAAAAAATACGAAAAGTTTCAGAGTCTTATGGAACAACATAAATCAGTGCAGCAAGCACAACAGCAACAACAAAACAACTTGATGGTGCAAATGCAAACTCAAACCACTCAAGCTATAATGGAAAAGATTGCCAAAAAATAAAACTTTATAGAGACTTTTTTTATTCTAGTAAGATATTTTTGTAAAGATAATTTCTTTCTAAAAATATTTATTTCAAAGAATTTCTTACGTTTTTCTTAAATGTTTTAGCACGTAAGCAATGTTTTCTCAGAATCTTAAGAATACTGGTATGTGATTGGCTACTTTTTTTGCAAAATAAACAATTTATATAATTTTGCAAGGATTGTAAACAAAGAATAAATTTTGAAAGTTTTTGCAACAAAAAAATATTTTGCAAGAAATACTGAGCAATAGGTGGTGAAGATATGTCAAAGAAGTTCAAAGGTATATTTCCATAGAGACATGTTCTGGCATTATGCACCAAAGCACAGACGATATTTTCTTCAATGCACTTAGACTAATCCAATCCTCGAAATAGTTGATGTCACCAAACACACACTCTAAAGATGTTCTAACAAAGCTCATAGATCGATTAAACAACTGTTCATTAGGTGTAATTCTTGCTCCTCTGAATGGACACTGGATATGTACACGAGCAGAATATGCAGGATCTCCGTAAAATACACGATAGGTTGCCAATTGGTAAAAAGGAGTGCTGAGTAAGATCATTTAATAACCCAGAAGAAGCAAGTACACCACAGCTATGTCTTCGACCCTCCATTGGACTCCAAAGATCGACTATCATACCATTTGGAATAACTACTGATTGGAATGTTATTGAATGCACAAGTTTATGACCATTGTACAGGATTCTTTCATCTTTCATCATCTTTCATCTTGTGGTCTGCATGTAGGACTGACAGCCCCATCTATAAACCCCCAACAGTTATTTAATGCAGCTCCTTTACAATGGAATGTATCAGCATAATATTTTAAACTGAAGAAGAGGTTGGTTAAAGTTTGATAACAAAGCATTTGTCATATTAAATTTGTAACATGATTGAACGTCCAAATATAAGTATCATATCATATCATAGAAAAATCGATAAGACTTTCAAACATTTGTCCTGTTGTAGCACAGTATTCCATCTGGTATATGAAATACTTCTATTAGATAGTTGACATCATTTTTCCAGAATGTGAAATTTGTCTTACATTCATCATCGCTTAACCTATTAAGATCAAATGTTCTATAGTTCCAGTAGGGTAGGTCCGGATTTGAAGACCGATGGAGATCGTATAAAATTCTTCATCATCTAATACATTTTGTTCATGAGAGAGAAGCAATAGTTCTTAAATTTCTCTGTAGCCTGACATTTTGAAAACTTGACCGTGTCATTGTTGTCTGTTTGGTTGCTTAACGCCGCAAATCAACACCGTAGTCTTCTCTCCTGTCATCTTTGCTTAAGCTCACTAACAATTATCAGCCTCCAGATGTTCCTAATATGTTAACAATTTTCAGCCTTATGTTCTTAGGTTGTTAACGATTTTCAGCCCCATGTTCATATAAACTGTGTTCTAAAGCATGTAGCGTAATACCTCATCAGACCAAAACAAGTAATGAACCTTGGCATGGTAATACTAGCTTTAATCCTCCCCAAATCGATGGTATCATTGAAATTTTGAGATGCATCATATATTCCATAACATTTTAAGGCTCATGCTCATAATAAAGAAGAGCAAAATAATCACTGTGGAGGAGTAATTTAAAAATCAATCATTCACAGCAATTATTATTCTTAATTCAAGCAATTATTGGTCTAAAATCATGAACTTTAAATAGATGGAAAATAGACCATGTAATAAATCAACAAAAGGATAATATAATGTAGGCGTTTAAGGAACAACAAGCAAAAATGAGAAGACAAGTCCATTCTTTGTCACTGTTAATGTTACTTACCTGTATGTCCCCATAGTTTCTCCATATATTACAATGTTCTGCAATGTCTTTGTAAGGCTAAAAAGGATAAAGTATCAATAATGTCTTTGTAACGCTAGAAAGTATAGTATTAATACTGCGTCTTTGTAAAGCTAGAAAGGACAGTATTAATACTGCGTCTTTGTAAAGCTAGAAAGAACAGTATTAATACTGCATCTTTGTAAAGCTAGAAAGAACAATATTAATACTGCGTCTTCGTAAAGCTAGAAAGGAAAGTATTAATACTGCGTCTTTGTAAAGCTAGAAAGGACAGTATTAATACTGCGTCTTTGTAAAGCTAGAAAGGACAGTATTAATACTGCGTCTTTGTAAAGCTAGAAAGGACAGT
>JAULBZ010005569.1:0-13282 GCA_032360805.1 Neoturris breviconis | reverse complement strand
TCTTTCTTCTTTTCTTCTCTAGCGTGTTACATTATGTATATTAGATATACGAATAAATGTTTATGATGATGATGATGCATCTAAGAAGATTCTTCACAAATAGTAACTTCTAAGAACCCCTGTGTGCAGAAACTTGTTCAAAGTCTGCAGTAAAGATGCTAGAATAACATCGTCCGAAATTGTTATAATGTCTTTACTGTGGACTTTAAACAAGTTTTTGCCAACTGGAAAGAATGAACATGTATTTTCCTAATCTGTTATTTCTTAGGAAGTAGTTGGTACGTTAGTTACTCATGTTGGAAGTGGTTATGGGCCAGAGGTTGAAGCAGCATTTCTTGTTCTACAGACTCTTGTTGATGAACAGAACTCTAAAATGGGACAGTTCACAATTTTTCTAAAGGTGAAGTTTTTGTTGTTGTTATTTTGCAAAAGTTTAGAGGGGACATATTTCTCTGAATGAGTTAATAGGGTCGACCTAGATTCAGATTACTTTGAATATTTTTATTCCTTGACTATCTTATATTCTGTTAAAAAATTTAAAAAAACCCAGCAAAATAGAATTTACGCGAAGGGTGTTTGGCTTCTCTTTTGTTGATAAAATCAATGAACAGCAAGATACCAATGCATTGTTTACTCTGTACTCTACTCTGTAAACTATTATATTTTTAATCATTGTGAAGGATTGATTTTTGAGCATTGCTTCATGCTAGGAAGCCTGAAACGATGCCGAAAAATCCCTCCTTTTCAGTGATTATTTCTCTTTTTTTTTGAACACTGTTTTACTGTAGCTCTGTTGTTTAATTTTCTCTCTGTAGGGTATCTTGGATTACATTGATAATTTATCTGTTTCGCAAATGAGAACCTTGTTTTCAATGATTAGCAAGCTAACATTAGATACATCCAGCTCAAATGAATATATTAACGATGACATGTATGTACTCATTCGCAAACAACTTTCAAGTCCAGTGATGAAATACAAAAGAATTGGAGTGATCGGTGCAATGATGATTATTGCAAATATTGGAAGGAAGAAATCTGATTCTTTAGACAATACGTCACTTCAATCAAAATCATATGATCAGGTAAAAATATTTTTTGCATTGGTTGAAATAAGAGTAGATACTCACTATGAAGCTATGCTTAAAAATCCCTCCTCCGCAGTTATATTTCCTCTTATTTCAACCATTGTTTTGTAAGTAGATTTAATTAGCTTACTTCTAAATTTAATAGGAAAAACAGACCATCTCAAACTTTTGCTAATAAAAACTTTTGGTTGATTTAAAGAAACTAAAATTTGACCAAATACAACGAAAACGAAACTTCACAGTATAGTGTTTATGTCAACGATCTTACAATGGATTGGGTATGACGGTATGAGGTTGTTGACTCAGTACTCTTCTTGATTCAGCATTCTTGTGCTAAATATTTTCGGATTGTTTTTTATTCAAGCCCACTCTTATGCTGAATAATCGCACAATGTTTTTACTTTAACATCTGTGATCGTTACTTTGAGACTTAAGCATTATGTAATGCATTTAAGTGTATTATGTAATTCTATATTCACATTTTCGAGTTAGTATTATAAATTCCCAAATTGGTAATTGCAAATGCACTAAAGTTACCGTCAAGTGATTGTAATATTAAAGAAATATTGATTAATTAAAAACTTGAATAAAAATATAAGAAATAAATAAATATTTGTCGTTCTTCAAACAACCACAAGCAAATAAAATATAACAAAGTTTATTAGGGGTGGCATGTTTCTAACTGTTTGGGATTGCAGAAATGTCAGGCCACGTTCTCATCTGACCATAGAAACAGCTATTAGCCAATCAATCCTTGCCCTCTTACATTGACCATCTTGCTTTAAGCCTTGAGATAACTGTTAGATTCTGGAGGAGTGTGGAGGAGTGTTTCTTTAGTGTAGTTTTCAGCTATCCAGCTTATTTTTCAGGTTGTAAGCTTATTGACAATGGTCCAAAAAAGTGTCCAAAATAAACCTGAAGCTTCAGCGTTATTTTGTGATGAGCTTGCAAACATTATAGATGTTGAAAATATGGATGAAAAGGTTCTGGTAAGTTAATCTTATTCTATAAACCAATCAAATTGCTTGTAATTTAGTTTGCTTAGTTCAGTCTATGTATACTAGTCAGATCCTCAGTATTGGAACACAAAAACATAAACAAAAAATTAAACCAATCAGGGTGGTCAGTTCCTTCAGTTTCTGTCGGGAACCGTCTCACAAATAAAATCTACAGAGGAGAATGCGGAGTCAATGATCTTGCAATGGATTGGTTTCTTCGTACCGAATAAACCAATCCATTGCAAGCTCATTGACCTAACACACTTCTGCACAAATTTATTTTTGTTGAATTTTGTCAATTTTAGTTGATTTAACCCTAACAAAAAAGTTGATTTTGGAACAAAAATTTTGAGATGGTCCCTAAGCATTGATTTGGACATGGATGTATCAACATCAATGGTTGAAATAAGAACAGATAATCACTGTGATTTTAAGAATAGATTCAGCTTATTTACTCTCATACAGGGATATATCCGGCAATTTTGATACCGGGTGGAGCCCAAATAATTGATACTAAATTACATCACTCAATTCTGATATCAGAAAAAGGAAAGCCTTTACATGTACTGTTCAAATAAACCATCAAATGGGGGTAAAGGTAACTTTTGCTTTTGCCGTGCGCCCAAATGAAGGCTTATTTGCCCAAACAAGCCCTGGATAATATGACACTGCAATTATATTCATGTGAAGAGTTAAGTGAGTTTATTTACCTGAATAGAAGATACTTTAGTTAGGATCAAAATATACAGCATCATCGATTAATCTGAAAAGAATACCTAAAATGACCCTGCTAAATAATGTTTATCGGTGTCGAAATAAGAATAAATAATCACTGTGGAAGAGGGATTTTTGAGCGTTGCTTCTGGCTGTCTAGCCTAAAGCAGTGCTCAAATATTTCTCCACAGCAATTATTTGTTCATATTTTGAATATTGTTTTTGTTTTTTTCTAATGATTATTTGTGTTTAAAGGACTGGGTAACAGAGTATGTTTATGTTGTAGCTGATTTTCAAGATGAGTTTCTAATTGATGCTGATACTATCAAATCGAGGTATTGAATATTCATACAAGTATTATTGTATTACAAGTGGTTGAAAGCAAATCACTGGGGAAGAGTAATTTTTGAGAATAGCTTCAGGCTACAATGCATTGAAGTTGAAAACTATACTCAAATAAAACTACTCCACATGTGATGTCTGGCAGTTATATTCTGGCTTCATGACAAATATATTTTCTTTGTTTTAGTAATGATAAACAATTACAATTAGCATATGATTTGGATGAACCCGAAGAAGGAGGGATTTCTGTAAACATTTTACCATTGATCCTCTCTGATCTACAAAACAAACAGCATGCTGCAGGTTCAAGGTATAATAGTCTCCATCAGACCTATTTTTGGTCAAAATTTCGATATCAAATAGATAAGTGGCACACACTGAACATACCCAGAAAATTTCAGAGTCTAAAAATGTGGCAAAACAAGCAATCCTTTCCTCTGAAAACAGAAAATGTTTGGCCAAATAAGATGGCTGCCACACAGTAAGCATAGAAAATACATAATTTCCTACAACAACTTCAATCAATTATATCTCCACTAATATTCATTCCTATGGAGTCAAATCTTCAGAATATATTACTAGCAATATGAACTTTCATCTAGACTATAGAGGGAAAATTTTGGGGAAAAATCTGAGGGTGATTTTGTACCTTTAAGTATAATATATAATTTTAAACAATGCACCTCATTTCAGAGACGGGTAGGAGGGGGTCTCAATTTTGGAAGATGTAAGTCACATATCTTATTCTATTTAGCTCTACTAATACAATTGTGAAAAATAAACTAATATCTTTATCTGCTGAATTTCGATTGGTTCGAATATGTGAACAAAAACAAAATGGTGGAAATTTAGAAGGAATAGATGCTTTACTTGGTATGTTCTGTACTGGTCATCTTCATTTAAATTCCTAGATTCCTGTGGAGGAGTGTTTTTGTAGCTGAAATCTATCCTCAAAAATCTGATCTTTAGGGTTGGCTTCACGGTCAACAATTAATTGCTTTTATGATGTTGTTCAATGGTCCTTTTAAATGATTCAATATTTCCCTTTCAGGTTGTCCATTAGTCCTTTTCGATGAATCAGTAGTTAATAAATACAGTACAATGAAAGAACATGATCGATTAGTTGTTTGTTACTCGCTTATTTATGCTATAAATTGGATAAGGGAGGTATGTTTCAGTAGAGGTAATAATCACTGTGAAGGAGTGATTTTTAGCACACCAAACATTGCTATCACTTTGTGGCGGCAGCGCCTGCTTTTCTTAACAGACCATGTTCTCGAAGTGCTACCATTTTGAAATTCGGCACCAGCATTCGTGGCAATATTCTAGAAGGGCTCGCCAATAATTTTCAAATTTATATGATCATTTTATAAATATCAAAGTATCTACATATTAAATTCTATTTTGCTCTATAATTGCTATTTTTAAAAAACACTCCCCCACAAGTGATGTTCTACAGTTATTCAATGGTTGCTTTTTGTAGGATATAATTTCAACTTTATTTTAGATTTTGAATGGTTTCTGTGCAGAAAGTGTGGATGCAGACACAAGAGGAAAGATTATATCACGTATCAAAACATTAACATCGTTAAACAATACATTAGAAAAATGTCTCACAGGTAAGTGTACAAGTCTTAAAATAACTCCTGTGAAGGAGTGTTTAAAGTCAGTCTGTCTATGCTCGAAAAACACTCCTCCACAGATAATGTTTAGCAGTTATTTTTAGACCTGAATTTGTCATGTAATTGTTTCTGTATAATGCTCAAAATATAAACAGGCAGTTACTGTGGTGAATGGTAATGTACATTGTTGGTGATGTTTTTGATAAATCTCTGTAATAGATTACTTACTGCAGTGACTGATATAGGTCAAATTTTAGAGGGTTGGCCACTTTTGAGCTTGTCAGGGCATTTCAAAAAACTACAGTTTTTATATTCTAAAATAACTCTTATTCATAATTTTTTTTGATTGGCATGTTGACTAAATAAAGTTAAATCTGGCTTATTTATCAGTATAAACTGTATTTCAAGCTATTTCTGATTAAGTTGGACACCTAAAGACCATTTGTGTAGCTTCCCAAATTAAATTTTGTAGATTAGGCCCTATGACAACAAACTTGTAATTTATTGATAGTATAATGTTTAAAATAAAAACAAATAATCACTGTGGTGGAGCAATATTTGAGCATTGCTTCAGTCACTAAAAATGCTCAAAAATCCCTCCTCCACAGTACTCTTGTTTCAAAACACAAAGATGTTTACTATGGTTCTTATATTTTTCAGTTACAAAAACCTTTGACATGCCAATTGCTGACTTTAGTATAGATGAGAATCTTATAGCTGGTATTAAATCATTGAAATCATTACTGGAAACAAAACAGTTTAAAAAGCCAAAGAAAAGGTAAGGTTCTATGAAAGCAAGCTTAAAAGTCACTCCTCCACAGTGATTAATTGCTCTTATTTCAAATACTAGAATCCTTTTAACTCTTTTGATCCATCATCATTGAATTATTAACAGTATAGACACATTGGTTGAAGTAAGAGTAAGTAAGCACAGCGGAGGAGTGAACTTTAGCTTATCAAACAAAATTCGGATAAGCTATTGCACATTACTTTGTGGCGGTGGCCTGCTTTTCTTAATAGACCATGTTCCCGAAGTGCAAAAAGGATCGCTAAAGAGTTTTCCTTTTCTTCCACTTGGTCCCGCATTTTGGATGCTTTAGGCTATGATTTGAAATTTTACTACTCTCCTCCACAGTGATTAAACATAATTTTACCTTGATAAAGGTGTTCCAATTGTTTATTTAACCTGAAACTTTATCAACTTAATAAGGACATGAAATCCTAATGCCATGTAAAATTTGGGTGTTTATTTCAAACACTGTATAATTTTGTGTATGCAAATCATATATATGTGCTTAGGTTTAATTTGGTTTGGTGAGCTACTTTCAATACTGTACCTTTGATTGAGTATAGCTTTGTAGCCTAAAGCTATGCTCAAAAAACTTTCTTCTACACAGTGGTTATTTACTCTTATTTCGATCAGGTAACAGGTCTTAGAGGATAATTTTTTTTTTTTAATCATTCCACCCTTCCCCTCTCAAGGCTGTGGCCACTACTAGGAGAGAGAGGGGTTACTTTTTGCCATTTTCAGATCTTTATCATTCTCTTGATGGGTGATATGATACAACTCTCAATCTACCTTATTTTACCACCCTGAAACATGGTCGGAACTATTTTACAGGGGACAGTTAGATGGCAGTGCTTCCAGACATGCGACTTTAAATTTTCACCTGAGGGTGGTATTGAGTTGGGAACCTTGGGATCATAATCATAACTACTTATATAACAACTGAGCCACTACTGCCTACAAACTTGATCATACTTTAAGGGAAGCTTTTGTGAACAGAAACTTTTGCGAAGAAAAAAATTGCGAAATATTTGGAATAAACTTTCGCGAATGGAGGATTTTGTAATATTTTGCGTGAATAAAATTTCACGGATTTAAGAAAAAACTCATGAATAAGAGGAAACACACGAGAAAGTAAAACATTTGTGCAAGAAATTCGTTTTATGAAAGAAGATTTAGAACTCTTTGTTAATATATTTTGTGAATGACTTATTCACAATTTTTTATGAGAATTTACTTTTGCAAATGCCTAATTTTAGCAATTTTAGCGTCAACAAACTGGTTGTATTCCGCGATCATATTCTCTTTATGGCGTGTATTCATGGTAATTCGTACCCTATTACCCTGCATAGAGTGTGTGTACCTTTAACAAGGAAATCTAATTTTTGGGATCTTTTTAATGAAATTTTAGCCGCATATGTTTATTTTTCGAACCAACGGATTTCTATATGAAGTTTAGGAAAGAATGAAAGTGACACTCGAAATTCATTGAATATTCCTTAATATAAATATAATCAATATAATCCAGACAGAACAATGGCCTCATGTGAATGTTCAAAAGACTGACACAAAAAGTAAAGAAAGTTGAAATTGTAGTAAAAGATATTATAACTTGTATGACAAGTAGCTTTGTTATTTTTTGCTTTACCAAAGACCCTGAGATTTTGTACGAGATAAGGGCGCATTATCAAAGGAGGTGCGCTCTTATATGGGTTAATAGGGTAAAATGTCTATTAAGTTCGGACAAAGATTGTACTTAAGGTAATGAATAATCTTAAATGGACTTTATTTCTGAAACAATAGTTTATTTTATCGTCAAGTAGAGGATGGGTATAATGGAGATGGTGCTCATTCAAAGCAAGTGGCATAATGAATTACTTTGTTTAAACCGATTTCTTTAAATGAATAATTACCTTATCTAAGGGATCATCTCAAAAATACAATGCGGGGACGAGTACTGAATCAATGATCTTGCAATGGATTGGTTTCTTTGTACCAAAGAAACCAATCCATTGCAAGCTCCTTGACATAACGCCCTTCTGTGCAGTTTGATTTCGGTTCTTGATGAATTCATTGGACCATAAATAAGATCCAATACAAAGTGCCCTGTTATTTTTAGGTGTGTTCTCTAGCTTCTTTAGATATACTAGCATATTCTTTATCTTCTACATAGCACCAAAAGTAAGAAGAAAACTGTTGCTTCTCCTGATGAGACAGAAATGGAAGAACGAAGCTCTGATAAGGTTTGTATGTTTGGATATGCATCATTTTTAGAACAAAGAGTACTTAGTCAATGATCTTGCAATGGATTGGTTTCTTTGTACCGAAAGAACCAACCCATTGCAAGCTCATTGACATAACACCCTTCTGGAATTTCATAAAAATGTTTAAAAATTCATTATTTCAACATACCTTAGGGGGTAGAAATTTTTTCGTGAGTATCACAGGTATTTATTTTTGCAAATGGGCACTCAGTTTTATCATATATCTGAAAATGTAGAGATGATGAAGCAGGAATTTTTTAAACTTTGCTCCTATGCAGTGATTACTTACTGTTATTTTGACCACTGATTTTGGATTTATTTGAATGTGTCAAAAATCAATACCCATTTTTTTTTATAAGAAAACGTTTTTTTTTTACCTAAGGCTAAATTTTCTTAGCAATTCCTTCATTAATCATTCATTAATAAAAAATAAAGATAAAAAACATCACAATTAAAGTGACAATTAGAATGTTTGTTAAATTTTTCTTGTTTCCATTTTTGAAATTACTACATTTCCGGCTGGGGATTTTCTTAGCTTTTCTGTATTTTTAAGGCCCGTATAAGTCGAAGAAAAATTATTCTACAATGAATGAAGAACATTAAGTCAACCAGCTTACAATTGTTTGGTTTCTTTGGTACGAAAATCGTTGATTCAGCACTCTTCGCAGCAAACGAAGTGATTATTTACAATATTCTACTTTTTCTGCAATAATACTGTTTTTTTCTAAATTTTAGGAAGATCTTGATGAAAACGAAGAAATAATGAACGAGAGTGGATTTTCACTTGCTCAATTCCCTGCTTCTTTCAGGTACATACGAAACAGTGTTCGAGAGAAAAACAAATAATCTGAAACTATGCTCAAATATTACTCCTCCACAGTGATTATTTTCTCTTATTTTGAACATTGCATAACAAGGGATTACATTGTTTGATAATAATTGCTGGGTGTTTCCTACCAGGATAACTCTCCCTCCTAAGTGTCAACAAGCTTATAATAACCAAATGGCTGCGAAGGGGAAGTGTGCTAAATCAATGATCTTGCAATTGGTTGGTTTCTTTATCCCGAAGAAACCAATCAATTGCAAGCTCATTGACTTAACACTCCTCATTGTAGATTAATTTTAGGAATATGCTTCATTACCTGGTGTGCTTTTTGAAGTAGCAGCTGAAATAATGTGCAAATAATCACTGTGCAGGAGCATAATTACTATCTGCGATGAAGAGTGTTATGAATTAATAATTGGTTCTTTTCTTTGCTATAATCATTCACAAATCCTTTCGCATGCACTCTTTTTAAACAGAGATTGTATTGTTTTTTTTTTTTTTAATATGTCTACCTTCTAACGCCAAGTTGATGACATTGGGAAGACATTCATGGAAAATTTGGGCAAATTTATGTGAAAGTTTCTTTTACTAGATGCAAAAGTCTGTAGTTCACAAAAGCTTATTCCCTCAAACTATGAAGAATTGTTGAAAAACATAGAGGCTGTATTTAAGACATTGACTCTAAAATGTGTAAAAAGATTCAAACTCAAATTCAAGCTCTTCCCTTAAAGTATTTGAAGAGCAATTTTATATTCTAGACAATTAGATCTCCAAGTTTTCCATTCATTTGCATATGGCAGTGTTAGTAAAGCTTACATGGATACTGAGATGCATACAAAGGTGAGAATTTCCAGCAATAGCTCAAGCTTATTGTTGTTTCAGATAAAAAAACAATAATGGTTTTTATCCGAAAATTCTTATTATCGTTTTTAGGTGCTTATACTAGTAATACTCATTTTACTGTCACATCATTAATAAATGAGGTCCCAGGAAATCCTGAAAAGAACTCTTTAGGTTAGTTAGGCTTACAATTAAAAAGTCTTTATAATTTTGTTTCTGTGCTAAATATGCACCTAAAAATGCACCTGTAAATTTTGGTCAACCCTGTAATGTTTGAGGCCCAAATAGATCGAAAGAAAATGTGATATTTTAAATCTATGTCTGTTATTATAGGCAAGGGAAGAGATTAGATTGGATCCAAGTGATATCATATTCTTATTGTCTGATTTGCATCGAAAACTTGAACATTCCCTCTCTGCTAGTAAGAGGTCCTTTTTGAAGGTAATTCTTGTACTTTATGCCGGTCATCACTGGAGGAGGAGAGATTTTTCACAATATCTTCAGCCAATTTGACTGGCAGTTACTTATAATTCATACATTGTTTGAAATAAGAATAAATAATCACTATGGAGGAGTCATTTTCGAACAAAACCTGACCTGAAGTTATGCAAAAAAATTCTCCTCCGCAGTTATTATTTACTCTCATTTCGAATAAGGTCATAACTTTCAATGTTGTGTAGAGACAGAAATAACCGTATATGGTATTTTACATTAAATTGAAATTCAACCAATCAAATGCAAGATAGTTGACCAAATGCTCTTCTTCGCAGATACTCTTTCCTATTATTTTTAATAAATTCTATCCAGAATTTACACTTTCTTTTTATTTTTAATAAATGTTTAATTTTGCAAATCTAGAGTTTTTCAAAAAATATGTTTGAATTAAATAATGTTTAACAATGGTTATAGATCTACCATTTACATACACAAACAGATCCCAAATATGGTGCTGTCTAATTGGCACTACGCATTGTCTTCATGACTAACTTTCTACTATTCTGTGCTTACAAGGATGATAGAGGTGGTAAACAAAAAATTGAGGCATTTGTACGTACTGAATAGACAACCCCTCTGTCATCAGTAGCATTCCACTAAAATAAATTTCCTACGAAGTGTAGCATAGCATAGCATAGCATAGCATAGCATAAGCAACCTTTCCAATCAGTTAGACAATTTTTCTAAATTGGTGGAAGATACTACCAAAATTTACATTGATACTAAGTCGACTTTCGTACTGAAGAATTTAAATCTACAATGACGAGTGTTAAGTCGATGAGCTTGCAATTCGGGACGAAGAAACCAATCAATTGCAAGATCATTGATTCGGCACTCTTCCCCTGGGAACGAATTATGTTGTATCATTTAGCAATCTGTGACGAAATTGATCGGTTTTTCCCATCTTCCAAATGATGTTGGTGTGATGCAGTTCATGCTAAAGATTCTTCCATCAATATGTGTACTTATACAGCAATGCAAAGCTTACTTCCAGGTAGAAAATACTGAAATAATGTTATCATGTGGGCAAAAACCTGCTCAAAGTCAGCAGTAAAGACACTAGAACAACGTTGTAAATGTTGTTTAGCATCTTTATTGCAGACATTGAACAGGTTTTTTACTGTAAACTCTTTAATCAACACCTACCCTTAAATATGCGCTAGAAAATTTTAATAAGCGCCGGTCTGTTAATATCGCCCCTTGTTAATAGATGTAAATAGCGCCCCTTGTTAATAGATTTAAATAGCGCCCCTGGTTAATAGATGTAAATAACGCCCCTGGTTAATAGATGTAAATAGCGCCCCTGGTTAATATATGTAATAGATTTTAAAAGGTGCTTATCATAAGTACATAGGAATAACAAAAGTCACGAATGATAAGCAGTGAACATAACTTCAGGCTTTGAAACCTGAAGCTATGCTGAAAAATCACTCTTCCGCAGCGATTATTTGCTCTTATTTTAAACACTGATGAGTAATTACACTAATCACATTCGTCAAAAAATTTTCTCTGATATTTTTTATAGTAACCACCTACCTACCCTGATCTCTTCAAGAGTTAATAAAAAGCTCCGCCCTCTGATAAATGTCTACTCTAATTAGCACCCATTCAAAAAGGTGTAAATTTAATAAGCACTGTTGGCATGGGGATTTATGCTACCGAATTGCACAGAATTTAACAAACAGCGCTTGATACTTATTTGTCTGGGGAACATTGGACGTGTTTCGACATTAACAGGGTTGATCAGCAGTACATACCCTTCTGTCTAATTAAACACCGGGACACTTTGCAAGAGCTGATTCATCCAATTTTATCTCACTTCACTTATGGTGAGGTCTAGAATGAAAAAACTTGAATAGTTTAAAATTTAAAAATGGTACTCCGAACATTACCATGAGATAGCTTTGGACGCAAATCAATCTTTGATATTCTTAGAAAATAAATGATGAAAATGATGGTATAGTTGACTGTCAAGCATTACAAACTGATGAATGCAAAGAAATGAAAATTCTGTATGAATCACTACTCAATGTCATATTATGTTGTATGCAATGGTAAGCTCCTTTAGATAGTTACTGTGGAGGAGGGATTTTTGAGCATAGCTTCAGGCTACAAAGCCTGAACTCTTGCTCAAAGGTGACTCCTCCACAGTGATTATTTGTTCTTATTTTGCTGTTACAGTTTATAAAATTGTATTTGTATTTATCTAATACAAAGACGAACTTGATAATGTATAACATCGGTGAAAACAAGATTAAATAATCGATGTGGAGGAGAGATATTTGAGCATAACTTCAGACTTTGTAGCCTGAAGCTATGCTCAAAAAACACTCCTTCACCGTGATCGTCAAATCTTATTTCAACCGCTGAATAATGCAACAGAAATTAAGGGTATGCAGTAGATATTAAGTGGAAAAGGTTTTTTTTTGTCAATGGACAGGTAATTACAGTTGCAGTTGTCGAAATAAGAGCAAATAATCACTGTGGAGAAGTAATTTTTGAGCATAGCTTCAAGCTACAAAGTCTGAACTTATGCTGAAATATCCCTCCTCCATAGTGATTATTTACTCTTTTTTTACACTGAGTTGATTCCATTCGTTCATTCCCAGTGGACAAAAACCTGTTCAAAGTCCGCAGTAAAGACACTAGAAGACGTTGTTCTAGCGTCTTTACTGCTGACTTTGAACAAGTTTTTTTCTCACTGGGTTGTTACTCTTTATACAGGAATGGTTTTCGAATTAATAAAACATTACTATCGCAATTTTTCACAGTGTTTATCAAAAACACTGCTGGTGGTGAATTACCAACACAAATATCCTTGTTAGTCAAGTAAGTATTCTTCTTGGATAATGTTTTGTTTACAGTTTAGTTATTAGTACCCATTGGGCGAAAACGTATTCTTTTTTGCCCACTGGGTACCCATAAGGGTTTTGCTACATACCGTAATTCAATATGGGGCCGCATTCAGTAGTCTTTCATACCGATTTTTTTAAGGGTGGGGGTTGTAAATCACCAATTTCAATTTATTGACACCCCCTATTTATCATATTTCAATTAAACAGCAACCCCCTAGCTATTACCTCCCACCTTATTTTTAAGTCAATTTGAAGCAAATCGGGATCATTTCCTTCCGTTTGCACTTGATAGAAAAAAAAATGAATGTTTTTAAAAAAAGTGAGGAACATATAACTGTGCAGTCAAAAACAAACTATATAGTCCAGTAAAAAAAATAGTAGTTTTTTTTAGCTAAATGTTTGAATTCCATTCCATTATTACCTCCCCCTAATTATGGCATTTTCTAAAACTGCC
>JAULBZ010005568.1:0-13282 GCA_032360805.1 Neoturris breviconis | reverse complement strand
ATGACATAGCATGTGAAAGGTTGAATTTGTTTCCACAAGCGCAAACTGAAGGCATTCTTGGGAGCTCCCAATTATACTTGATACGCAATGCATCCCAGAACTGCTCCTTATTTAAGTCGTATCCATGTTCTCCATGTTCTTTAATAGGCAAGGTAACTAGCCAATTAGATGAACCACTCTCTTGATTAGCAGCGCTTTTTCGCTTTTCAATTTCAGTCATTTTTTCTCTGAGTGTTTCAAGTGTTTTAAGGGGGGGGGGGGGGATGGGGTAATTTTCCGGTCCATAATTTTTTTTATTTATGAACCTTTCCGGAATTTATTTTTTGAAAATTATACTTTCGTTTTCCAGGGTAGATGGTTTCTGATCAGGAGGTAAGTACATAAAAACTATGTATCTACTGTTTGCTACTCTTCTCACAGTCTTATTGATATCAACAGTCAACTATAGTTATAAACAGTGTTTTTCGGACTAAAACTATTCTGTTCAAATCCATTTTCTCCTAACACTATCGTAATTGTAAGAGCCATGATTCCATATTTAGGTAACTTAACAATGCTTATTGATATCCAACAGCACTCAGCACAAATAATTAAAATGTTTTAAAAATTTGGTACTGTGCCTTACTTGTGAAGTCGTACCTCCGTCATGTGACATTTATTTCGGGGTTTTTTTCATAGAATTTTTGGAATCAAGTTTCAATATCGAATCGTTTGTAGATCTCGAGATCTCAAGGGAGGAGGTCATAATGTCCCCTCATGCCTACAAGTCGCAAAAGCCCATGTTTAATAGGGTTAATGCTAGCCTGTTCCGCAGACTCTCTTCGCGGCAAAAAAAGTATCAACATGTTCAGTGACATACATATCAGTAGCCGGGAAACTCACAAATCACTCCTCTATAGTGGTTACTAGCGCTTATTTCAAACACTGCATATAATTTTAGGATATAAAAATAGAGAATGTTTGGCTACGAAAGATCGCTGCCACACAGTGAGCATAGAAAATACTAACCTCGTATCCATTTCGTATTCTCTCTGTTTTTTAAAGGGAAAACGGCTCGAAAAAAGCCCTAGCATCGCTTAATAATTTATGCCATGGGAACGTCATATCTCCACCAATATTCTTATATTTGGAATTAAACATAAAGAAAATGTTTCCAACAAGATAAACTTTCATATAGAGTTGAGTAGGCTGATATTTTAAAAAAATTGAAAATGTCAATATGTAACTAAACACTCATAACTTTACTAAAATCGAGCAAATGCTCTCAAAAGTAGATCACATGAGGGTGCAGTTACCTTTTAGGTATAAAAATAAGACAAATTTGAACAAAAATAATATTGGGACTCCGACTGATTAACCGCTGTGTATTTTTTTTTTTAAAAAATCCCAAGAATTGCTGGTGCAGTGGGTCTGAAATTTTGGATGGGTAGTAATGACTAGAGTTACAAGTTTGTTATTATCCAAATTTGACTTATTTGATGTTATTTTAAACTTTTTTTCATAGGATTTTTCTTTTAAAAACATTAATATTTAAGAGGATAATCCCAGCGTCTTTACTGTGGACTTTGAACAAGTTTTTGTCCACTGGGGGATATCGGGATTGACTGTTAAAATTTTGTAAATACGGGTGTGTGCTACAAAGGAGTGAATCCCACCAGAGATGAATCCAAAATCTCTCCTTCCCAGTGTTATTTACTCTTATTTAGACCACCTTATTACTGATCAAAACTAGCCTGTTACACATGCAACTTGTTCAAAGTCCGCAATAAAGAGGCTAGAACGTTTACAACGTTGTTCTTGCTTCTTTACTGCGGACTGCCCTTGAACAAGTTTTTGCTCACTGGGATATCTAACTTGTCTAGAGATGGGGAAAAGTTTGAAGCTTGCTAAATATTCAACCAGTCGTGCAGCTAATTTACCATTGGGTCTGAGAAAATGAAAAATTTCCTAAATTTTTCGTCGGCATTATTTTTCAAAAAAATCGTCATTTATTGTTGTCGAATATATTTAGCCAACGTTATTTTTTAAAAAAAAATTTTTCTTATTAAACATCAGAAAACAATTACCATTATCCAAATTCCGTTGACTTAAAGTCCGCCTACCATGGGAAGAATATGTTAAAGGCGGATCTCCACTAGGCGAATTGGTTCAAGTGAATTCTAAATGAAGCCATTACATTGGTTGTATACGACGTCATCTGACAGGTGACGTCACTTTCAAACAATGTAATGGCCTCATTTAGAATTCGAGCGAAAGAATTCGCCTAGTATAGATCCTCCTTAAGATTTATGAGAACATTTTAAAAAAGAAAACTATAATTCAAATATATAAGGGCATGATAGTCTTACCCAATGGGTAAAAACTTGTTCAAAGTACGCAGTATAAATGCTAGAACAACGTCGAACGACGTTGTTCTAGCGTTTTTACTGCGTACTATGAACAAGTCTATACCCACTGGGTAGGTCAATTTCAACGAATTTGATAAAAACTTGCCTGTCTTATCTTTCGAGAGTGAAGTCTGACATACTCAACGAAATACGCAAAGCTTAGCAAGGGCAATAGCACGTTTTCGCCAGACAACTATAAGTGAAACGTCATTGAAATCAGATCTTTCATATGTATGACAATGCCTCTCGTTGAGCTGCTAATTCTACAAAGCTTGTTTCAAAAATCCATTCTCTCTCCAAATCTGACATTGTTTGTCATGATATAAATGATTTAATTTTACAATGGTATTATTTGAAAACACCAACGTCTTACCATTGTAAGTTGAATGGAAATTTCGATCAGAATTGATGAATCGTTTATAAACTTGACGTAAGTTATCTTCTAATTTTTTCTCGTTTGTTGTTGGTTTGCGAAAGTTTTTTACACCGAACAAAACAATCGCATCCCAACCATGAAATGCATATTTCATGCTCCCAAAAGCTATATCCTCATCCGGAGACTGTGTAATTATGCCCCTATACACGTCATAATTAGATAAAGTCGACATATTTTGTCCGACATCGGTGCTGCTGCAAGTGATGAGTACGTCAGTAGTCATTGTTGCATACACCAAACTAGCTGTAATATTTTCTGTTGTGTTTAGATATTTTTCTAAAATACTTGGATACAAATGCAAAGCAAATGAATCGATTCGAGGTTTCAGTAAGACCTTTAATGCAGCATAGTTTGTTACTGGTGAATGATTAAACTCATGCGCAGTATTAGTGATAAGTATTTTAATCTTCTCACCGAATGGTATCATTCCTGGCGTATGCTGGATTACAACAGGATCAAGTACTTGTAATGGATATAAATTTAATGGGGGTGGTTGGAATGGGAAAATCCTGTTATAGGACATCTCTTTCGTAAAATTTGTAAAGGATACGACAACGTCACTGTTCAATTTCTTAAGACATGTTTTTATTTCTTTAGATGTATTGCGGTTGCATTTTGCATGATCTATGAATGGCCTATATATATCATTAGCTTCTATATATGTCGTGTGTATATTCGATGCTCCACTTGCAGCAATACCTTTGTTAAATAAGCCACGTGAAAGATTAGATGACATCAAACTATAAACAGCTGTACCACCCCCTGAATGGCCAAATATGGTCACGTCATCGGAGTTACCTCCAAAATTTGCGATATTATTTTTCACCCATTTTAAAGCAAGAATTTGATCCATGATTCCAAAATTACTATAAGAGGGACTTATTGTTGATGTTTCCCATAATTCTTTCAAGGATAGGAAACTAAATAAACCAAGTCGATAGTTTATTGAAACGGTAATAATATCAAGTGATGCAGTAAATTGTTCATTAGGATAAAAACCTAAATCGTCACTAGAAGACCATATCATTGCACCACCATGTATCCATACTAAAACTGGTAGTTTACTATTTGTTATTACTTGTGGTGTACGTACATGTAATACTAAGCAATCTTCTGTACTCTTACGCCAATCAGAAGATCCAAAGTAAGAAGGACCTTGCTTACATATCACTTTCTTGTCACTATATTTCAATATACCTGACCAACAGTTTGATTTAGCATCACTGAGCGCTATAGGAGCTCGCCATCTTAATTCATTCACTGGTGGTACAGCATAAGGAATATTTTTGAATGTATAAACAGATTTCTTCTTATTTTCATCAGTAACAACTTCAACAGATTTGCCTTCAACTTTGCCACAGTCAGTATCTACTGTTACATACGTAGATTTTGCATTTTTATTTGCTGAATTAATGCGGTTTGTTAGCACAGCTGAAACAGTAACTACTATAATACTGATTATTACCAGTACAATAACTGTGCTGATAGCTTTCTGCTTTCTGCTGACACTCATTCCTGAAATAAAAACGATACGTATCCAGTATGCAAAAACTTGTTCAAAGTTAATAGTAAAGATGCTGGAACAACGTCGAACGGCGTTGTTTTAGCGTCTTACTGCGAACTTTGAACATGTTTTTTCCCACTGGGTATAAGACAGTGGTCGTAATATGAGCAGATAATCATTGTGGAGGAGTGCGTTTTGAGCAAAGCCTAAAATTATGCATAAGTAGTGAGTGGGTAATATGTTCCAACGTCATCAAAGCGCCCAAGCTTAATTTCTCATTATTGAATCAACCATCCACACTGTAGGGTAAAATTAGTATCAGCTAAGAAATTAATTTGATCTGGGAAGAGTTGCGCCCTCCCCTCCCATAGTGATAGAAGTTAACGAAAGAAGAGCATATATGATATCGTTAAACATGTTCATACCTTACGCCCAAAAATGTTTAGGCCTTTTTTAAAGTTGGGGTTATTTATGCGAAAAAGGGTGCGCGAAATATAAAGGGCGTGAAACTCTGAACGGGAAAACAACGTTTTTATTACATATAAGTTTAAAAATGCAATAGTGTTCGAAAGGTTTTGATAATGGAATCATATTTAGCAATTTTCTTTTTTCACCGCACTAAAATGAAGAAATGTGCTGTTTTCTCTGTTTCGATTCAGACAAATAATGATAATGGGTCGGTTACTCCATGCGCCAAATTTAAAGACGCAAAAATAAGAGAGATGCGAACTTTAATGGAACTAAGGTATTTATAACAAGATTATCTACTCTTACCTTTACAGAAATTCTGACTTCACTACAATCTAAAAGTTATATTTTGAGCAGCCAACACCTCGCTTTCACCTCGTTTTAATGAATAGGTATATCCTCTCTAATTCAGGGAAATCTCACATAAAAATATGTTATTCCATCTACCAGCTACCACTTACCGACAATACGTTAAAATAGGGTCTAGATTTTTTTTATACCAGAAAGGAATAGTAGTTTTGTTTCTATAATTAATAAATAATCTATAATTAATGCATTATTTTTGTTCTCCTTCGCAGATTTTATTAAACAGCAGCTGAAAGTTTTCTGAAAGCGTTGAAATTACGCAAGCCCGGAGAGTGGTGGCGGCGTCACGTACTACTTCACGTTTTTGCAAAGTAAAATGTTTGAAAGGGTTGTTTCTGAAGAAAAACAATTTAACAACATTCGCATGTGCAAATTCTTCAACAATGTTAATCTTACTAGAAAGGGTGTTGTTTGAATAGCGCAAAACGGTAAAACCTGGAAGCTTACGGTATACGGCAGTTACGGAAGAAATGCGGTCACATAATTTTGTTTTGTCGTGTTTATCCACCGGGTCTTCCTCTGCTGTTTTTTTAGACAACTTCTCTTCTCTAGTCTATGTCACTGTGCTTTTCCGATTAGTTTGTATGAGAGATTGGCTAATTATTTCCGTCGTTATTATCCTAATTAAAAAAACAGTTTTCATCTTAAAAAAGCTAAAATTTATAATATAAAATATTGACGTGCAGCTAATTTAAAAAAAAAGATTTAAGGCTCAAAAAAAGTGTTTCTAATGAAAATTGAAACTCTTTTTTTACATTTTTATAATCAAAAGCTGTTTTTATATTTTTATAGTCGAACGCTGTTTTTAAAATTAGTATTATTTATTGATATTTCTCTGATTTAACGCGAATGATGGCTACCTAGTGAGCAAAAACTTTTTTAATAACAAAAAAATATAAACAAAATAAGAATGTAACATCCCAGAACAAAATCAAACTTTTCATACTATATATTATAGGTGGTACTTTGAACGTTGTTCTGACGTTATTTTGCTGACTTTGAACAGGTTTTTGCCGGCTGAGTATTGCATGGTGAGGATTCCTTCCTGTGTACTGTGTACGGATTTGACACCAGAGGTTCTCAAGCTCAATCTGTGCAAACCACGCTGCGAGTAGCTTCCCTGGGGAAAATCATTGTCCCAGGAGGACACCACGGTTTCGCCAGGGTAATGCCGGTGGCATAGTGAATTTAGCAGGAGTTGGAACTCCCTCTTTCACGGGGATGGGTGTCTAAATTTCAGATCCCTAAATGTGGAAATTTGAGATGTTTGATGTCTATTAACTTGTAACATTTGTAACATCCAATATGTGGGTGAAAGAGCACAGCCAATACAGAAACGAATGAACCTTCACAGAAAATCACCAGGAAACTGTGAACATCTTGCAAGACACTGAAACTCTAGCTGCAATGAACATGATTTTATTTACCAAATTTTTGAGAAGCTCCCTGGTACTGGATATGACCAACTAGGAAATCAAAAATAAGATGACTGGATGAAGAAATAAATGAAAAAGCATCTGGAAAAGAAACCAATTCATCAGAAGAAACAGAAGCCATATGACGATTATTTCCACCAGCTCCAAGAACAGGGAGGGATAAGACCTACTCATTCTAGAGTAAATCGAAATAAAAGACCATTCAATTATAACATCCGTGTAATTTTAAGTTTCCAAAAATGTCATTGTTTTTTATTTCTTTAATAAAGGGTTTAATGTCATAGCCACATCTGTAATCAATATTGAACAAAGCAGAGGTGGTAACTTTATTACCTGCAGCTCTTTAGACTGATGAACCATGTATCACCATGAAATTAGACCAACCAATACGAAACAAAACTACAAACAAACTTTTCAAGATCTGGGAATAGAATTTACCATCCTGTGAATGTCATCTTTCAAAATTTTGTGACCCACATCATAAACATATTATAACTGGCAACTTAGAAATTATTGAAAATGAGAAGCTACGAAAGTTCATTTCAAAAGGTCCTGATCACCGTGAAAATAAGCTTATAAACTATAAAACATGTACGATTTCAGTTTTGTGAAATGGGTAAAAAATCTAGCTGAGAAATACAAGCTTGAAATTAAAGATTTTGATGATTGAAAGAAAACAGTTTTTAATTTAGTTGACTCTAGAGTCACATTGTTAAAAACTATATTTGTCTATAAGCTATTTGATAAGAGAGATGACTTCCCATTTTTTATTGTCCGTATGCCAGATCTAACTGGTAACATTCCTTCTTATGTGTTCTATGGTTCTGTGATAGCAGAATATTTGAGGATAGCTAGAGAAACACTACGCTTTATAGTGACTTCTTACCAAGAGCAGCAGCTCTCCTTCACAGAATCAGTAAACAAGGTGATTCAAAACAACTACCGAAGCAAATGTCAAAAGTAGTAAATAGACACTATATTCTTCATTTCAAAAGTATAATCAATCAACTAAAAACATCATAGCAAACATCAAAACATATAACCAGTGTGTTATAACTTATAAGCTAGCCTTTAGTCTGTTGGATTTTATCAGTGCTGCAGGGGAGCCATGCGTCAATAAACCACATCAATATTAAATACAAATAAGTTAGTGCCTGCTGATATAATTATAGCAATAACATCATTGCAGTTCTTGTTACTTTAAGGGAAGAAACTTTCGCGGTATGAAAAACACCACGAAATTTTTGGAATTAACTTTCGCGGTTAGCTTCTCAGTGTAAATTTCGCGGTAATAAACTTTCGCGGATTCGAGAATTTGATATATTTCGCGGGAATAAACTTTCGCGGTTTTCAATTTTAATGATAAAAAATTCAATCGTTTTGAACGTTTTAGATAGACAATAAATGTATAAAATGTGTAATATGAAAGAAAAGAGATGAAAAACGACAAATAATGATTTTTTAGATTTTTTTCGCGGAATAAACTTTCGCGGATTTAAGAATTTGATATATTTCGCGGGAATAAACTTTCGCGGTTGACCAGCGTGTTTTACGGAAGAAACTTTTGCGAAAATCGGGGTTAAATTGCCGCGAAAGTTTTTTTCCGCGAAAGTTTCTTCCCGCGAAAGTTTCTTCCTTTAAAGTATTTCACTCCATATTCATATTTCTTGAATATTCTTACCTATTCTGTTTATATTGTGCTGATAATATATGATGTCATAACAATATCATCAACATCGAATATGAAGTCGATGCCGTTTGCGCTCGTTATGAGCGCTAAAATGAAATCACTATTGTTGCACTAACATGTAGTATCGTATCTCCGATAGTCTTTAACTTTAACATACAAAAGAGACAGGAATATACAGGAATTTCTTATGTAAATCATAAGTACTTTGGATATTGAAATACGAAACCACAAGTGGCTGTGCCATTTGTATGTTATAACAACAATATAACAACAATTGATGACAGCATTCACTAGATGATTGATATCTAACATCTACTAAATTTGAAAAAATACAGCACTGACCCCAGTGAGCAAAAACTTGTTCAAAGTCAGCAGTAAAGACGCAGAACACCGTCTTTACTGTGTACTTTAAACAAATTTTTGCTCACTGGGAGAAATATGAGACTGTAATCTATTATTTTCACAAATACTTAAATATACTAGCGCTGTTTACAACTCCCAACACTGCAGGTCTGTTTTATGTACGTTAAAAGGGTATAGTGGAGGGGGTTGCAAAATTGCACCCCTAATCTAGAATTGTAAAGATATGAAGCTAAGTTAGCTGCATCCATTTGGTTCTCCTCCTATTACCGAGTGAAACTGATATAAACAATACGCTACTGATGAGTGCATAAGATAGACACACCTATCTTTACTATATGGTAAGCGCTTATCAGTAGAACACCAATCGCTTACTGCGATAAATACAAATCAACTGATGACAGAGAACGTAAAAAGATGGCTGCAAGTTGTAACTTATTTTCCTCCGATTTTCGAAAAAATATTACTGGTTTCAATTAAATAATCCCCCCCCCCCCTCCGCAATTTTTTAATTTGGAAAGAACCATCAACCCCCAATTTGTTAACACCCCCAACCAAGAATTCAAACAAATTTATCCCAGTGAGAAAAAACTTGTTTAAAGTCAGTGTTCTAGCGTCTTTACTGCAAACTTTTAAAGTTTTTGCCTACTGGGATGAACTTGGAGTGAAACTTAGACACAGATTGCACAGGAATTTTATCCCCCCAAACATTATGTAATGCTATGTGCATATGCTATATGCATGTTATGCTATGTGCATATGTTATTATGCATGTTATGCGTGCATGTTATTTGTTATGTGCCTGCTATATGCATATGTGAAAGGTATTTATGATGAGCACTTGTTTTGTTTCTTTTTAATTGGTGCCAATTAATGATTTTCTCAGCTCATATCTCACATATCTATTACTCTCTGGCAAGGTTTCACTTTTAGCTTATGCATGTATCATACACATATAAGCCTTGAATTCATTTAGCATGAGCATAATACATATACTGCAGTATGCATATAGCTAGAATATACTTATCACTAATTTAGCATTATGCATAATGATTATAACGCATTTAGAACTGGTGAGATAAGTAGACCGAATTCAGAGATACATATACACTATATGCATATTGTCACAACCCGATAACCATTATTAAGTTGACCAAAAAGCCGGATTTCCACATCAACTTTTTACGTACCGTAACGAAACACTAGAAAAATAATTTACCAACGGACCATTCATCTTGTTTATTATGTGTACGATAAGTTGTGCTTAGACTATTTTTTAAGTAGAAACCCAATTTAACTCTTGATGTTGTAGATGAGGAAGAAATATCTCTTAGTTTTGGTATTGTCCGTAAGATTTCTTGCTGTCTTTATTCAGTTAGTTAACCTCGTTCCCAGGGCTTCTTGCCTTTTTGAACACGGAAGAGCCGCTCTTCCGTGTTTGAAAAGGCAAGAAGCCCTGGGAACGAGGTTGTTAGTTAGTTTCAGTTTTGCATGACACACTCAGTGGTCAAAGTAAGAGAAAATAATCTAAGCGCAGGAGTTATTCTTGAACAAAGCTTCAGACTACATGCTCAAAAACCCCACCACCACAGTGATTATTATTTACTCTTATTTTGACCACTGACACTACAAGTTAACCCAACTTTACCCACCTTTGTGTAGATACCTCAAAATAGATTGATACGATCATGTGGAATATTTTGGAATTAATAAAGAATAGATTTATAAAAATGAATAAATAAAAAAGCACATGGGGCAATTAATAACTTGTACCCATCCAGAGAGGGACATTTAATCGAAAAGTATGATTGTTCAAAATGGGCATTAAAATTTATCAAATAAAAAAAAAAAAAAGGCAAAGTGAAGAATGAAAAAAAAAAGTATTTTACAGGTTTACAGACCCTTACCATGGCCCTTAATGAATATTAAATTTTTACAACAAACAACAATTGGACATTTTTTCATGTTTGGCCTTTGTTTCTAATTCTGCTCAGGGGATGGCTACTGAGGATCACTTATTTCACTCAAAGGGGGTGCCTACTTGAGAGGGACGCAGGAGTCACTTAATTAAGCATTTACGGCATTTTGATATCCTCCTGCTAGCCTGCTTAAGTTTAAAAAATAAAGGATGGTTCCAGATCACACCACTAGTACACAACAATGATAACTCAAACACATCCATAAACTGTAGCAAAATAGCTCTCATCAGTGAGAAAAAACTAGTTCAAAGTCCGCAATAATGACACAAAAACGCTTTCAATGTTGTTTTAATGTCTTTCTCTGCTGACTTTGAACAAGTTTTTGCCTATTGGATCATCATTTCACTTTTCAATCGCAACAAAACATTTACTATTTAAATCAAAATTTCAGACAATCCTTGCTATAGTGGTAATTAAGGCTACATTTATGCCTTTTTACTCCCCTCTTTTCCCATTCCAATGTTTATTCACCCCCAGAAAATTGCTTTGGATAGTCAACACATAGGCATAGTGGTAAGGGGGATGAATTATTTACGGGGTTTTTATATTTGGCCACAATTTATGGCTAGGATAAAATAAACATATAATTTTTACTTTTATTTCAGTTTTGTAAAATATGTTTCAGTCGGTTAAATATTACAATAGGTTTTGACAAGTCTGTACATTACGATCAGCATACTATTCATGGTGATGATACACCATCTAGGTGTTAAAATACACCATCTGGGTGTTAAAATACACCATCTGGGTGTTAAAATAAGCATAATAATACTACCTATGGAGAAGAGAATTTAATCGACGACAATGAAACGATGGCTTCTTCTGAAGAAAGAATTGTCGTTGACTTAACACCCTCCTTCACATGATTATATAAAAATCCAACACCTACTCAGTTTCAAATTTGGCAATCTGAAAATAAAAATATAAAAAATTACCGATATAGCAAGCTATAAAGCATATCATCGTCGTAAAAGTACCGTACACCATGCTTTTAGATCGGTGTTTCAAACACTATACGTGTGAATAATAAACTGCTCGAATTTGAAACTGAGTAAAAAAAGTGCATAGCATCTTTTAAATTTTTTTTTAAACAAAATATTTAAAATTTATTTTCCTATTGTGCACGTGTATATAGCCTTTTTATACTGCATATTGAGAATAGTACATTTTAAAATTTTTGTCATAATTTTGACGGTAAGAAGCTGATGACAACAAGCAAGATCGTTAACGCAATATTCATCTGTGCATACATATATAAAATCTAGGAGTTGCTATCTTAATGAGCTTGCTTATTGTTTTTTTCTTCCTGACAAAGACATCAATCATCAAACAAATTTCCAATGTCATTTTGGCATTGTTTTGATGTTAATCTATCTTCCTCTACCCACTGGGATTAAGCAGTATTTAAAATAAGAAGAAATAATAACTGTGGAGGAGTGATTTATTAGCATAGTTTCAGGCACCATAGCTATGCTCAAATATTCCTCCTCCACAGTGATTCGCTCTTAGTTTAAGCACTGTCTAGATCCTTTCTTCTTCACTGAGTAAACGATTTAATCTGTGTTCTAATTCATCGACCTCACTAGCAGATTGACTGGTAGTGTCATTGGAAATAATATTATTTGAATGAAGATCTATTTGCACTTCGTTTTGAACAGTAGCTGTATGTTCTCTTGGGTTATTGTATGCTAAAGATGCTGCTTCTACAGGAACCTGTTTATCATTTACACTATTTTCTGTGTTAATATTACACGCACTGTCGAATTTTGATAATGACTTTAATCCAGCCACACCCTTTCTGTCGGCATTACTCTTGTCTCGTTTTATACGCCTGCATCTTGCAGGGTTACTCTTACGAAATTGTACCATATTGCCAAAATCTATTAGGTAAGTAAAGCCAGCAATAAGAAGTTCACAGGATCGTTCTTCTGATCGAAATGACTCCTCAAGAACAGATGAAGCTCTTTCGTCATATTGCCACCAACCATTTCGCCCCTCGTAAAACCAGTCATAATAATCCTCATCAAGGGAAACTTTTGAAATGTTCTTATGCGCATGCACACTTTCAGTAGTTTTCTCTTTTGCTTCTTCGTTTACTTTAACTTTAACCTAAAGGGAGAATAAAGTAAATTTAGTACCACCATAGAAAAGTATTAATATATAAAGGGATTATTATTGTGAAAAATGTTAAGGATTTCCACTAAATGAAGCCATTGGATTGCTTAGTTTAGAATTCATGTGAAAGAACTCACCTAGTGGAAGTCCATCTTAATCTGCTTTATTTTTATACGAACAGCTTATAAGAACGTATAACTATTTATACCCAGTGTGTGAAGAACTTGTTCAACGTATGCAGTAAAGATGCTAGAAGAATATTTTCAAGTTCTAACGTGTCTATACAGTGAAATCTGCTTTTGCTCACTGGTGATGAACATCTTGAAGTTTTAATGTGTTTTACCTTAAGGGAAGAAATTTTGGCGGGAAGAAAATTTGGCGGATTTGGCGGATTTGGCGGATTTGGTGGTTTTTGCCCAAAACCGCCAAATTTAAAAATAATCGTCATCCGCCAAATTTAATTCCCGCCAAATTAAATTCCCGCCAAATTTCTAAAGAAAGAAAAACTTATTCTTTTATAAATATTTACACGATCTAAACA
>JAULBZ010005567.1:0-13282 GCA_032360805.1 Neoturris breviconis | reverse complement strand
GTATTTGATAAAAAAGGAAACACGGATATTTTGATGTTTAAAAAGTCATACAGAAAGACAGGGAACTATCCTTAAAATTATGACTTCAAATTATATCAGAAATTACACAAAGTATGTTACAACAGGTGTATCTATAATTAGGGTGGTCACAAGCAAGACAAATCTATTTTCCATCCTTTTTAATAATAAAAAAGAAGATTTTTTTATATGATTAGGTTTTCAAACCTTGAGTTTAAATATCCATATATATTCTAGTCTTATTTATCAAAATCAGGAGTAAAATCGAATCTAGTAAATCAAAATGACATTATGACTATTATAACTAGTATGATATAATGTTACAAATGGTTCGAACAAAATGTAATACTTTTCTAGCCTACACAGAAAAATATATATTGTTTTCCAGCTTTTCTAGATGGTTTTCCAAAAAATGTCTATTTTCTACTTTTTTCACCTTTCTCAGCCTGTGTGCACAATATTAATCAAAATATCAAAATAATTGTTCGAGGAAACTTGCTGGCTAATAGCTTGCTGAAGCAATTAAATATCAAAATAATTATTTGAGGAAACTATAGCTAATAGTTTGAGGGCGTAGACTGAAAAAGCCATTTACGACCAAAATAATTATTTGCTCTCTCCTTTGAAAGGAAAAATATAATATTAGCACCCACTCTGAATTAAGCACCCGGGTTGACTAATGTTGATATTTCGTTAAGGAACATGATGTCAGAACTACAGTACATTCCCATTGAAGTTCCGTTACCTTGCAAAAACGCTGTGAAAAAAATAAATCAATATAAAAAAATAACAAAAAATAAGTGATGCCCTAAGTAAATATTGAACCCACCTTGTATTTTAACCCCCCCCCCCCCCCCCCCTATTAAAACCAAAAAATAAATATATATATTAGCAGCCAGGCATTAGCTACATGAAACTCAGTATTTCTGGATACAGTATAGATTAAGAGGCGATACATGAAATTCAATACGAACTCATACTGGTTTGAATTTTGTAGTATTTCAAATTGGTTTCTGGTCTCGTACTTGTATGAATCTCATATCACAAGACAGATACAATGATGAAATTTCATACCGGTCCAAAATCAAACTGGCAGGATTTAAAGCATTGAATGAACTTGCACACAATTTAATCTCAGTAAATCAATTTAATCAAAGTAAACAACTTTGAATTTCATGTCAGTATGAACTGCCAGTACGACGAGTTCATATTGGGGTCCCTCTAAACAGCCTCTAATTTATTCTCTGACGGTCCGAAGAAACCAATCAATTACAAGAGCATTGATTCAGCACTCTTCTCCTGGGAACGGATTTTGGAGATGGCTCTTAAAAAGTTGTCATTATGGTGACTATGTCCTATAAAGGTTTAAAAAGTGAACATTTATCACTCATATACTGAGAATCGCATGAGAATCATAAGCTAAGTGAGAATCATATACTGAGAATCGTAAGATATTTTCAGGTTATCTTCTTTCTGCTAAAATTAGTTTGGAAATTATACCTTTATTCCAGTATTTGTAGCATCTTTAACAGCAGCTAACAGATTGTCATATCTTGGATTGAATGCAACTGTAAATGCACAGTCTATAATTCTACCTAGATATCATAGATCAATATTAAAGAATGGTACTTAACAGTCGAAACAAGAGTAAACAATCACTGTGGAGGAGTGATTTTTGAGCATAGCTTCAGGTTACAAAGATTATTTACTCATATTTCGACCATGGGTACTACAGTTGAATTTCCTCCATGTGCAGCCCTAACAATCATCGAAATAACAGTAACTAATAACTGTGTTGGGAGGAGGGATTTTTGAGCATAACTTCAGGCTTTACAACTTTATAGCTCAAAACTCACTCCTCTAAAGTAATTATGCACTCCTATTTTAACCACTTAGGTGCATTAAATTCCCTAATTATGGAACTTTTTAAATTAGAATAATGAAACAATAAAGGTCAGACCACCTTGTTATTATTATAAGCCAAAAACCAATACCATTCATACAGAACAAGTAAAGCCAATTTACCAATATTATAAGAACGAACAAAAAGACAATTTACCATTTATATGAGTTCCAAAATCGATTTTGCAGACATCATCATATTGCAAAACAGTTTCGTCGCCACCATTCGGTGTATAATGTGCAGCACAATAATTTAGAGAACAGCCAGTCGGGAAAGCTAGACCTAATAAAAAAATAACAAATAAATATCAACAAAGCATGTCGCTGGTAAAAGAAATCACATATTAAATGTATTTCAGACGAGTGCACAAAATAAGAGCAAAAGTGAAGAAATATTTTGAGTAGAGTTCCAGGCTCAGTATGTTGCAGCTATGCTTTAAATAATTATGTGGGGCATGAGAAAATATTCGAAATTTAAACAAAATTTTAACTCTGTGATCTCATGTCAATCAGCTTTCGTTAAGAAGATTTTAGTTTACTTTAAACCACCAGGCTAGGAACCTTTGTTTTGGTGAAGATTACCCATTGCTAAACGTAAGGTTGAGACACTCTAAGTAGTCAAAATAAGAACGAATAATCACTGTAGAAGAGTGGTATTTGAGCATCTAAGCTGTAAAGACACTAAAACAATGTCTCTAGCGTGGTTCTAGTGTCTCTACTACATACTTTGAACAAGTTTTTTGCCCACTGGGATAAATAAAAATATACCTGCTTCTAAGCCTTTTTCCTTTATTAATGCTCGACTTGCATTTTCTAGTTTTTCGCTAAAAAATAAAATATGTAGTTTTATACAACTTTTGTTTCTTATAAAGAGCTGGGCCCAGTTGTTTGAAAGCCGATTAACGCTAATCTAGGATTAACCATGGGTTAAAACTACTTTCTACCAATCAGACAACGTGAAAATACAATTTAATCGAGGATTAAACTAATCGGCTTTTGAACAACCGGCCCCTGTTGTCCTCCACAGTGATTATCTACCCTTCTTTCAAACACTGACATATTTCCTGGTCATTGCTTCAACTTAACGAGTAAAAACAAAGTAAATATAGCTAGTGTGTGTTTGTGGAATTTAATTTGAAACTGGTTGTCCCATCTCAAAAATAAAATCTACAGAGGAGAGTACTGAGTAATGATCTTGCAATAGATTAGTTTCTTCGTACCGAAAAAACCAATTCATTGCAAGATCATTGAGACCTGACACACTTCTGCACAGTTTTACTTTTTGTTGAATTTTGTCACGTCACCTAAATGAAGATATTTTGTGTCATTAAGAAACCTCTCACCATATATCAGTCATTTTCATACCAGGCTTGATGAATCCTTGAACGTATTTTCGAACCTAAATAACAAAATTAAGTGGACCAAAATATAAAAATTCTGATAATTCATTGATCGACATATCAGTGGTCGAAATAAGGGTAAATAATCACTGTGGAGGGATTTGTAAGCATATCTTTACCAGGGAGATATCCAGGGCAGTTTTGATACCGGTATGGGAGCTCAAATAATTGAGCAAAATTAGTTTTTTTATTCTTATTTTAATGATATTAAATTGCATCATCACTCAATTCTAATGCTGTTCAAATAAACCGTTCAAATAGGGGTAAAGGTAATTTTTGCTATTTTCATGCGCCTAAATAAAGGCTTCTCTGCTCAAAACAGATATGCCCATAAGAGCCCTGGATATGACACTGTTTACGCTTTATAGCCAGAAGCTATGCTCAAAAATCACTCCTCCACAGTGATTATTTGTTCTTAATTTGACCGCTTAATGACGCGAAGATCGACATTATTTCTTCCTAAAAATAACAGTTTACTAAATTCTGAAGATTTCTAATTTTTTGTGGAATTAGTGGAGCCTGAGCTCTGGCTGGTGGATTATTTATATCCCTAGAGAAATTGTTATCTATTTACTCAATCATATGTACCTCAGTGTTTGACGCAAAACAAATAATCACTGTGGAGGAGTAATTTCTTAACATTGTTTCATGCTACAAATCATTAAAATATACCAAAAAATCTCTCCTCCACAATGATTATTTGTTTTAATTTCACACATTGTACCTGTCTGTGTGCTTCCGCAGCTAACCGAGCTTCCTTGTACATATCCTCACAAGACCTATCTAAAGCTTTCTTCTCTTCACTTGTTACACGCCATAAATTACTAAAAGAAAAATAATTCCGATACATGACCTGTCGTTATCACAAATTATGCATGGGTAACAAAATCTCAAGTCTGTTTTACACAAAAATCTTTGAAACAAAAAGCAGTTGTAATAATCCTGTTTCCAAGCTTAAGATACCTGTCAAACATCACCTGCGGAAGTGTTTTTAAGCTGAACACCATACTCATCCACAGGTGATGTCCGGCAGTTATATTCAGGCTTGGATATCTGTGCATGTGGAGCTGAAAACTATACTCAAAAAACATGCCTTCATAGGTGACGTTTAAGCAACTATCTTCAGCTTGGTCTGCTATTACACGACTTCATGTTACATGTTTGAAATAAGAGCAAAGATAAGTTTTTTGCAAGAAAAAAGCTTTAAGAAACAGTACTGAATTAAGGTCAAAAAACACAGGATTGAAATTTGCAAACGGTAAGAATCAATGTAATGAAACAATCATATCTCTCTTTTTCGAAATTTTAATTTCGGAAAAAAAGCCTGAAGCTATGCCCTCCTTCACAGTGATTATTTACTCTTATTTCAAGTGCTGTGTCATGGATTAAATTATCACATACTCATCTTTATAATTCTGTTCTTCGCCAACTGGATAGTTCTTATTTGGAAATAGGTCTATTATTGGCACAGTAGGTGGGTTTGTTTGAACAACTGGCTGTTTCCCAGGATTATTACTTTCATCTAGAACAATAATATAAATCCTTATGAGCACCTTCATAAAAAAAAAATGAAAAAGGCATTCGTTATTCTTTAATATTTTATATCCCCGTTTAATCCACAGATTTCTACGCTCTGCAAAAATGAAAGTATATTTAACCCTATTTGGCCAATAGATTCTGATTTTCTTATTTTCTTCTCACTGAAGTCTTGAAATTTTAGCCATAGGGCATGTTCTTCAAATGTTATTGGTCATTTCTCGCAACCAACTTTCAAATTGCCTATTAAATCCTTATATAAGTGAAAGAATTACAAATGTTAGTAACTCAATCAATATATATTTATTATATAGGCTTCAAACTTTCAAAAATAACTAATTGAATCGTTATCTTCGTACAGATATTTGATGAGGTTACGATAGATTTGTTGATATTGTGTTATTTTTGCTAACTTAGGCTCGCTATTCTGAAGAAAGTTCATCCTTTTACAAAAAACCCAGAAGATATATTAAAAACGTAGCATTGCCTCCCAGAATCTAGAAAGAATGCAAACATTAACTTTAGAACAAAGGATATAGGCTTCAAAAGAAGCACACTTTTCAAAAAAAAACTTCATTGTAAAGTGTGATTTTTGATGTCAGCAAAAAAATGATGTTATCAGCAAAAATATAACTATTCTAAAATGTTTATTAGATGTTGTAGTATTACAATAGCGAGTTTCATGACTGTTCAACCTGGACCTGACCAGCTTCAAAAATACCCAAGTGTTAATCGGGTTAATCGAAAATTAATATAAATCCTTTACAAAACGGCATAGAAAGGTGTTGAGTCAACTAGCTTGCAAATGATTCCTTAAGGCTGAAATACATGATCATTTTAAAACGATCATTCTTTTTTATCATTTAAAATGATGTAAACACCTAACTACATGAATCATTTAAGAATCTTCTTTTGTAAACGAATTGGCGCCATAAAAATTTGAAGAAAACAATAGAGTCTAGAATTTTCAATTCAAAGTTCATTATTTTAAAATGATGAAAGTCAAACATGTTCAAATGATTATTTGAAATGACCGGTACTTTTCTTCATTTTTTCATGAAATTTTAAAATGATCGTGTATTTCAGTCTTTAGGGACCATCTCAAAAATAAAATATAAAGAGGAGAGTACTGAGTCAACGATCTTGCAATGGATTGTGGTTTCTTTGTACTGGAGAAACCAATCCATTGCAAGTTCGTTGACCTAACATGCTTCCATATAGATTCATTTTTATTGAATTTGATTTAACCCTACCAAAAAAGATGGATTTGAAGCAGAATTTTAACATGGCCCCTTATATTATATTAAAAAGCAGGTGTTTAAGTAACTGCCAGTCATTACAGTGGTAGAGAGATTTTTCAGAATATATTCAGCCAAATTGGCTGAAAATATTCTGAAAAATCTCTCCTCCACATTGATGCGATGGTTATTTTAAATTCTGCAAAGTTCCATACAAACAGTACCTGAATTTTCTTTGTTGGCAGCTTTTTTCTTTTTCTTCTTCTTTTTTTTAACTACAGTTTCACCTAATCAGTAATAAATAAATCATATAATTAATACAGTAATCATTCACTGTGCAGAATTAAATACTCTAATCTGATTGGTTGTTTAGAGTACAATTATAAATACGTAATCTGCTACTCAAAACAAAGAAAACATACGATGTAGACCAGATTATACTTGTCTTTTTTCCATACTACCAGAGCTTGAAATAACTGCCAAATCTTTCCTCCATCACTGTGGAGGAGAGATTTTTCAGAATATTTTCAGTGAATTTGGCACAATGTACCACAATTGTTTACTATGCAATGGCATCTAGTCTGTATTATAATCTTTTAACTTTAGTGGTTCCATGCCCTCTCAAATGTTAATTTTTTTCTTTCTTTAGTGATTTAATGCTGCCTCCAAGAAACACCCCTCTAGAGTAAACAATTTAATAGATTCTACTCAATTTTAACTAAAAAACACCTTTTTTTCCAAATAATATAGCGTAAAGTGTTCAATATTCGTTGCTATGGATTAACTTCCCTATGGTTGTATTTTTAATAATAATTTAACAGGCACCAATAAACACCTCCAAAAAAGTTAAAAATTTGATAAACAACCTGGACATTTAATAGAGGAAATACAGAGTGTTCTTCTTTTGAGTCTAGTAACATTATTTGCTTATTACACCAATAATAAAATCTATAGAGGAGAGTATTGGGTCAACGGTGTTGCAATGAATTGGTTCCTTTGTACCAAAGGAACCAATCCATTGAAAGCTCGTTGACACAACAGCCTTCAGATCAGATTCTTTTTTTTAATTTGGTTAAAAACTAAACTGTAAAAACACTCATCCACAGGTGATATCTATCAGTTATTTCAAGGCTTGTCAAAGAACACTCCTCAAAAGAGTTCTACTAAACCATAACAATGGTTCAATCACTTGTCCTCTTAAAAATGTAGAGTATCTAACGGACTAAATCCATAAAAGCAGGAGGTAAACCTATGTACAAACAAATAATCTATATATAGTACCTGTATCATTTTTTGCTTCATTTTCGTTATCTAATTCACCATTTTCATTAACAATATTTTCCTTGTCCTCATGATGTTCTAATGTATCATTAACAACTCCATTTTCATTTGTTTCTTCTGTAACAGCAGCTGCTTAAAAGAAACAACAAATAAATTATGGATTGGCAAGCACAAAAGAATGGTCAGACATCACCGGTGGATGAGTGTTTTCTGAGCACATTTTTCAGCGAAAGAGAACATATTCATATTTACATTTTATACTTTCTTGGTATTTTAAGTGTCCATCAAAATATTTTATTAATTTTTACTTTTTGTGCATATTCTTTTCACTATTCAGTTTTAATTTTGCACACTTTATACCTGCACGAATTCCAATACTGTGAAAATTTAAGTACAAGTATATAAGTATACAGTGACCAAAAGTTAGCTACCCTATGAACATGGGTTACTGGCTATGTTACGCTATATATAAACACTCTATCTAAACACAATATGTGGTTACACATTAATATTACATGATTAAGATGCTTTTAGCATCGAAACATTGTAAATATTTTAGCCTTAGTTTCAATGAGGTTTTAATATAGTAGTTTGAAGTAGCCCACTAAACCAGATAAAAATGAATAGCCCTGTCTAGACTATGAATAAGTTAAATAAAACATGTGATGTATCCCGTTTGTGTTTGTCACAATAGATTAACTCACAGTGGATGCATCTATGTGTGAACAAGATTGTTTTCAATGCTGGTCTAACTGTATTGTAGTTGTTAAGTGACTAAAATGATGATAGACCAATGCACACCAATTTCAGAATATGAAAACTTGCATTTTTAGAGGAGCAAATTTACTCCGTAGAGCTTCACGCGTGTATGTGCGTGCAGAGAATAGATGCCTTTAAATTCCCGCTATTCAATCTTGTTATCATTGGGTTAAGTAAAAACTTGCATGCTGTAAGCAAAGTTTGCGCTATTCTGTCTTTGATAGAGGTGCTATTAAAACAGTAACGACTAACTACACACTGACTACCGACATCAGACGATCCTGAGTTTCCAAAGTTCTTTATGTTCTTCTCCGGATTTCGCTTAAATTTTACTATACCTGTTCATTCAGAGCAAAAATATTGGGTTTTGAGTAAAGCTGTCGTGATATGGACGATAAATATCAATATAATATTTCAAAAATATCGATTAATATTAATAATTAATAATAAAGGTATCTAGGCGAGCTGTTTCGTGCAACGTAAATCACGCGCCTAGATAGAGTTTAGGTGTGTGAAATGGATTTTATGAAACAAAGGATACTTAAAACAATCTTAACGCAATTAAGGAGGATTTTTCAGAGGAAGAGCCTGTAATTATTTCTCAAAAATTTATAATTCTAATTTTTTTTTTAGGAAATTGTGACGTCATCAGTCAAATTGGGTCCAAAAATGCCCAAAAATTCGGTTTTTCTGATCTTGCATCACTGGAGAATGTTGTGTGATGGTAACAACCATACTTTTATGTGCTTTAAATTAACCTTTATCAAAATTCATCAAGGCGTTGGTCGTACCTAATAGAAAAATGTGCCAAATCAGCATTTTTCGTCAAATTTGATGACGCCATAGCAAAATATTGACAGTCAAATTAAACATTACCTCCAGAGATGCTTAGCCCTCTCCTATGGGCTTGAGCTTAACTCAAACGAACATAAAACGTTTTTTGTCGGTTTCATAGAAAGCACAAGTTCTTTGTTTAAAACATTAACATGCACAAGATTAAATATAGTCTCTATCTTCCCTAGAGCTTTTGATGAAATAAAATACTGAGAAAATGAAATGTATAAAATCTTGAAAGAAGAACAATTTTGATAAAAAAAATTGCGATCAATTTTACATCAGTACGTTTAAATCCCTTAAAAATATACAGAATTTAGACATGAAGAAAAAACAATCCTCAATCAACAGCTTAAATATCAATATGCTAAATTTTGAAAAATATGATTTGTTATTTTATATCGATATATCGCTATATCAAACGTAGAATTTTTACCCTTACGATATCGCGATTATATCGATAGTCCTTGATATCGATATTGAATTTTCTATATCGCGACAGCTTTAGTTTTGAGTTGGTAGAGATAAAGTAATTAATGTAAACAAAGAATCGGAATATAAACCACACATTTAAAAGAAGTATACATGTAGCTAGCTAGGTAGTTTTTTGGTTTTGCTTTGTAATGAAAGTTCCTATACTGCTTATTCATAAAGAATTAATATCCACAAAAATAGTTATAATATCTCATTCGCAAAGAAAAAATATAGTTTATAGTATACTGTATATGTCCCTACAATATAACTTAACCCACTCATATTCAACTTATTTTTTCCTGTGTAAATACCATATATGGGATGTTGCTCCCCCATGGGTACCAGTTAATGAAACGACTGGAAAATAATTCAAAGTATAATTTGCAAAACTTTTTAGGTCAAAACAAATGAAACTTAAAATTGTGAGGTACTTATAACAGACGATTTTGGGGTTTCTACACCATTATGGATTCACTATAAATGTATTGTAGCCTGCTGTTATCCTCAACTCCTTTTATTTGCAGCTCATACACATTACATGGCATTTTTAAGGATCAGGCTTAAATAAATGTTTATTTTTGCTTGCCAAAATGTTATTTTCTCCTTCCAAAATTCATACATCTATTTTGTAGAAAGGTTCTAGAAGAATTCTTATATTAGGAGGCAGCTATAATAATAATGTTGGCTAAAGTTAAACAGAAATAAAGTAGGTTTTATAAACGTAAAAATTTAAGCCGCAGAGCTGGCCAGGAGGGGGATTGCGCTTAAAATCGGGAAGCCGTGAATACCAGGCCAATGTTTTAATTGCAATTCCGTAATTATGCTTACATTTCTTCTTCTTCTTTTTTTTCTTCTTCTTTTGATTAACAGTTGTGTCGGCGTTATTCTTCAATTCATCCTCATCTTTCAACTCAAGTTCGGATAACTTTTCTGAAGCTTCTTCGTCAGCCATTTTGTTTGGAATGAATCGGTGCACGTGCAAAGTGCAAAACAATAAACAGAATTTATTGTTGATTTGCAGACCGGCAATACTTATCTGAATTTCACAATAAGGCTGCAAAGGCAAGTATTTGTCCTTGTTGGTGTATACATGTTATTACAATTTACTTAAAAGTTTATATTTTATGTTTTTAATTTTATGTTTATGTTTTTATTTTCAAAATAAAGAACTCATACGGGTCTGCATAATCCGTGAAAACAACTACCTATGTCTACCTATCTTGTTCTGCAAATTAGTATAATAATTCTTTCCCGACCAGTTTCGATTTCACTGTACCCGGTAAGGATCTTGGAGAAATTTTGATGGTATATATCTTTGTATATCTTGGTGATCTTTGGTGTAAACATTTATGAAATTTATCTACGTCTTGTATCAATCTCCCCTATATCCTGTTGTATAGATATTTTGAACTGTATTTTATGTTATTGACACAAAGAGAAAGTATATAGCTAGCTTTAAGTAAATTAACAATTGTGTACCTGAAGGCAGGTTTTTTTATCCCTGGGCAATAAAGTTTGCTCTTTATTTACACGGTTAGGCTCCAGTCATCTAGACAAGGTATTGAGTATCTATGTCATGCCACTGTATTAACAGAAACTGGTCAGGAACTTTATGGAAAAAAGTTTGCTTTGTGGCGAGACACAAAATTTAGCATATGATCAGTTGATCGTCTAAATACTTTAATTACATGAACAGGCAAACTTTGAATTTAGGGGCCACGTCCGCCATATATACTCAAACTGCCATGGATAACGCGGCATGACCATATAGGGTTGGGCAGCAGTTATCTTTGTAAAACCTATATTCTCGCTTCCGTGTTAGGGATAAACGATTTCAGAGATAAAGCAGCCATTAAAACATTTCCCTAGGTGGGGTGAGTTGAACTTTGAACTTTCTTATTTCACTAGATTTTCGCATGTTTTGGCTGGAGTGGGCCATAGTCATTTCTCACACACAATCACGTATCTAAATATCTAAAAAAGTTTTTTTTAAATGGGGTAAGAAGCAAATAAAAGGTGAATAAATTAGCTTTCCGACGATATGCTTGATGAAATTCGGTATGAGCATTCAAATTATTGGCTTAAAAAAAGGGGAAAAGGCTTTTTGTATGACATTTTAAATGTCAAAATATTCATATTTCCTTTTTTATCAAATACTAACATTATATATCAATGGAAAGCTAAAAGAATAAACTTTCCAAATATGGAATCTTTTGCAGGTAGAAAGAAAAATGAAACAATGTAAAAATTGACTCTTTTTGTATTTAATGTTCCTCTCTCAAAACTCTTTCTCATTTTTCGAAGAAAAAAACAACGAACACCATCGTGTTCACCATATATTAATCTGAAAAACAGTATCCGGGTTTACTATTTACATCAAATCAACCCCCGTTATTTTCATTTTAGTTTTATAAAAACTTCTCTTTTTTTTACTTATCTTCAGGGGGTTGTAATTTTTCGAAAAATTAATTTAAAAAAAAATTGTCATACAGTTTTAACGTCGTTAATGTTGTTACCTTGACAGCAAGACAAATATTTCTGAGAGAGAAAGACAATTAGTGTTGAAAATTACATAAAATTTTATTCCGAGATATAAACGTTTTAGTATTTCAACTCGTTCTATATAAATAGTTAATTAATACAAAAAGTTTGATCTTTCAGAATAATTTGCATGGTGTCCATATTGTTATTTTTTATTGTTATTTCTATGAAAATGTGTGAAATACATAGTAATAATATTAGCAAAAATATAATGAACTATCTGCAGAACTAATGAGCCTAAAAAAGATCATTCTTAATTTTCTCCTGTTTAAGTTGGAATATGAAAAAACTCAAATATATGTCAGAAAGGACTTTTTGCGAAGCAAAAATGCGGCGCGCGCAGCGCGCTTCCCATTTGCGCGGAGCTCCTTTGGCAGCAATCGCGAGGGAATTCCTATTAGTTCAGTGTAAAATCGTGTCTACCATTTTGAGAACACCTTTGTCTGACTAATTTTCGTATTTTAACTCGATTATCTCGCATTTACCAGTTTGTTTGGATGATTGTGTTTGTTTCATACTTTATTATTATTTATTATTATTCAATCTCGCTAAAGGCAGAGATTGTTTGATTTACCGATCCTGTCTCCTTCCTTCCGTCCCTCCGACCTTCCGTCCGTCCGTCCGCAACGAATCACTCCCACCCTCTGTTGCCTTTTCTCTGCTGGGGATGTAAATTCCACTGCCTATTCCTCAGTCCGGTCTTTGCCTGTGACCTGTGTTCCTCTGCCGGCTTGCCTGTCATAAAATTTCGCTTGCAAACATAATGGTGCCCATACACCCACGCTCCGCAACCCTTAAAAAAATTATTTGTCAAGAATATTTCTATGAAAGAAATCGGGTTTAATGACACGAGTATTATTATTATTATTATAATAATAATAAATAATAAAGTATATAACGAACACGATCATCTAAACAAGCTGTTGATTGTGAGATGATCGAGTAAAAAAAAATGACGTAGTTAAAAAAAGTGGTAAAAAGCAAGTTAAGTCAAGGTCCAGTCAAGATGGCGGATGCATTTTCTTGCCCTTGCTAGTGAATCTTTTCGCGGTACCCTAACAAATGAGCTTCGCGCAAATTTAGCAAAAATGCGCGCAAGCGCGCATTTTTGCAAATTTTTGCTGCGCAAATCAATATTTTAAGGGTTGCGGAGCGTGGGTGTATAGGCACCACTATGTTCGCAAGCGAAAATTTAAGACAAAGGCAGCAGGCAGAGTCGGAATGAGGAATAGGCATAGGGAAGGCAACAGAACCAAGGCACCAGATACGGACCATAGGCAAGTAGGCAGAGGAACACAG
>JAULBZ010005566.1:0-13290 GCA_032360805.1 Neoturris breviconis | reverse complement strand
AGCCGGCAAAAACCTGTTCAAAGTCAGCAAAATAACGTTAGAACAACGTTTAAAGAACGTTGTTCTAACATTATTTTGCTGACTTTGAGCAGGTTTTTGCCGGCTGGGTGGTATTTGGAGATAAGACGTGAGGTTTAGTCAGTTTAGTCTTGTCCCAGTGGACAAAACTTGTTCAAAGTCCTTAGTAACGACGCTAAAACAACGTTTTCAACGTTGTTCTAGCGTCTTTAATACTGACTTTGAACAAGTTTTGCTCCCTGTGGTAGCTACACTGTAAATTATTCTATCGTGATGTAGTAGAAGTTTCTTACCTTGGCAACGAACTTCACAATCTTCCAAAGTTTGAAAATTATTTGCGTTTCCGCCACAACCTTTATAAGTGAATGGTTTACACTTTCTGTCCTTTTTATGGTAATAGTAATTTATGAAGTTTCCATAACAATGACCACCATCAAGAGTTAAGTTGCACGAATCGCGGTTAAATAATACTGAAAATAAATAGATACAGTACAGTCTCGCTAACTTGAATCAACATACCCAAGATTCGTTGGTTCGAAATAGCTAAATTATGTTCGAGTCAAGCAAAATAACCGATTACTAGATTCGAAACGAATGTTTTCCAATTTTCTTTTTCATCTTAGCCCTATTTGCCCTGGGGTCTTGTTAAACTTTGTAAGTCTGGGCAGGACTGCATTCCACAAACAATGTTCAGATAAGAATGAAGTATAATCTAAGTTTCATACATATTGCATTACCGTATCAGAAGTTATGCAGGGGGCGCGAATCCCCCCTCTCTTAGACTCACAGAGCCCTAAAAAGCGCAGCCCAAATAAGGTACATATAATTCACACAGAATACCTTTTTTAACAAGGAATTCGAATGCTAATTTTTTATAACGAATATTACCCCCTGATATTCCTTTTTTTGTCTTAGAACTATTCTTTAAAACTCAACATTTAAGGGGTTATGTTATTAAAAATTAGAAAGAACAAATTTAATCATTTGTACGACCATTACCCCCTAAAAATATTAAAAAGAAAAAAAGAGTGTGACAGTCAGGACAGAGTTAAATCAAATCCCAGTGGGCAAAAACTTGTTCAAAGTCCGCAGTAAATACGTTAGAACAACGTCGAATGAAGTTGTTCTAGCGTCTTTACTGTGGATTTTGAACAGGTCTTTACCCACTAGGCTATATAATAGTAGATAAACAAGCCTTTTAACAACAGAAAGTATGAAATTAAAAAGAAATCGTCTCCAAACAAAATCTAAAAACTTACTTTTATCAGGTGGAAGTACATGTGTCTTTTCTTCCAGCCAACTTTCATTAAAAAATTGCCTACAACTATAGGTACCATACGATCCATGACCAACAGACGCTATATGTAAACCCAAATATTTGATTTTATGTCCTTTTACTATTATTATTCTCTCTGGTACTAGTAACTCTCTTGGTATGTCTATTTTGCTTCCGTCTGTTCTGTATTGTATCCATTTTAAGCGGACACCTTTGCGATCACCATAGCAATTTAATGTAACAGTTGAGTAAAGTTCATATGTTTCTCGTGTATTTTTTATTTTTGGTCTTTTAATGGGTATCACTAAAACGAAACCATATTGTACAAATAAAACTTGTGTAGCACTAAACTAAACCAAATGGGTGTAGCTATTTGTTTCATTCCATAAACTCATCAAAACCATCCAAACTGTCTGGATGAACAAAAGCTACGAAACCAATAAAAAATGGCCAGATTTTCCATATTAGACAATTTTGATATAATACTTGTATTATCTACGATGTTAACCGGAAAATCGAAATTGCGCATGTGTCTACATAGGGCGGTCGCAAGGGCCGTTCGTTGTTATTATAATCGTATTGTATACATAATTTGTATTCTTTGACAACAAATGTTTGAGACATTTGTGCAAAAATTCGGAATTTGGTACAATTAAAATAAACAGACAGAAATAAATGGTGCACCACAACCTCAGTTATTTCTCTGCAACCTCGTTCCCAGGGCTTCTTCTCTCTTGATTACGTCAAGAGAGGAGAACCCCTGGGAACGAGGTTGATTTCTCTATTGTAATTCATCTATAATGCACGGACAGAACGGATAAAAACTTGTTCAAAGTCAACAGTAAAGACGCGATAAAGACTTTGAACAAGGTTTTGCTTCCTGAGTTTGTACCTGGTTTCGCTTCTTCCTGACAGCCTCCAGTATATAACAATTTCCATTTCTTGCCAGTTTTACATGCGTGTTGATCCATGTTACACTTATTCAAAAATGTTGATGTCGTTTTATCGTCACTTCCACAAACGTAATTTCGGGTATCATCACACGAATCTATGCATTTGCAATATGGTTTGTGCTTAGCATCATCTACTGCACATATTTCACCTTGTTTATTGCACTCATGCTTCGAACAAATTTCTAAATTTAAGAATTTCAAGGGGTTTTAGTTGCTTAGTTGCAAAAGACGCCTGATTAACATCGATAAGAATACAATATCTAACTATAAATCAACACATTTCGAATTGAAATTCCTAGCTTCAATAAGACTTTGAATATTTGTAAAGCTATCGAAGTTTTTTCTTCGAAATTATCGAGACTTTATAGATCTTTATAGACTTTATAGTCCCTTACCTTCGTAACATGTGTTAACACTTGTCAATAATGGTGTAGCGGGATTACAACTACTTTTATGGATACAACACCTGCAAGAAAAGTATTTAAAAAACGTTTGTTAAACCAATGAACTTAGAATGGATTGATTTTTTTATAAAGGTGAAAGCAATTTTGAAATTTCTCAGAGACTTTATATAGAGATAAAACAAAACTACATTTTTACCAAATTCAACAGCAATAAAACCGAATAGAAGGGTGTCTTGTCCGCGAGCTTGCGCTGGATTGGTTTATTCGTACCTAAGAAACCAATCCTTTGCAAGATCTGTGACTTAATACTCTTCTCTGTAAAATTTTTGAGACGGCCCCGTCCTGGTTATTCTAATAGATCAGAAATACATGAAAAGAAGGTATTGGCTGCTCCAAAGGAAAACTTGTTGCAATACAATAAATTCTATTCTGTGCGGTGACTAGTTTAATTTTCATGTACTTGTGAATAGCTCTAGCTCTCTTAGTAACAATAGTATAGCTCTCTCATGGGGTAAACACCTGCAAAATATAACAAAGAATGTTATGCGGGTTCATCATGTTATAACATTACCGTAAATTCGCAGATAGCTATATCATTGCTTGAAGTATTTTCAAATATGTAATATTTGGAAAAGCCTTATTTAAAAAAGTGAAGAAGCCCAGGGTACGTGGTTGCAATATAAGTAGAGAAGAATACTGAAACAATAATTTATTGGTTCCTTAGTAACAAAGAGATCAATCAATTGTAAGTACATTTATAGCGCCAGTGAGCAAAAACTTGTCCAAAGTCAGCAGTAAAGACGCTAGAACAACGTTGAAGACGTTGTTCTAGCGTCTTTAATGCGGTCTTTGAACAGGTTTTTGCCCACTGAGATGCATTTTTACTCTACCTGTTACAATCAGTTTTATAACAGAATTTTGTTTGTTTAGATTTGCATCCGAAACCTGGAGACATAACAGGACAAATTTCTAAAAAAAATCAACGAGGTTTTTGCACTGGCTCAATTTTCTAAGGTTAGCCAGGTAATTCTTTTATGACAATCATGTCCCTCCTATTACTTTTTTTACCTGGAAATCTTTCTATAATTATGTGAAAATGTTGATTTCTGTTACCCAATTAGAGTTTTTGCAGGAGTACAGAAAAACAAAGAAATTTAATTAATTTTAGGGAAGATGAGCAGCGTATGCAAAATTTCCTGGAAACACGTTTCAACGCTGATTAGAGGCCACCAGCAAGAATGACTTTCGAAAGGCAGAATATAATACAAATATGTCTGCTGCGCTTTCTTTTATTTTTCTCCACATTCTTGATGAGAAACCATTGCTTTACATGGTGCATTGAAATAGGCGTAGCCAACATATAACGAATGGACTCACTTTTATATGAAGTTGTCACCCGTGTATAGACTGTACAAAGCCATATATGACAATACGCGCTCCATATATGGGAATATACGGGAATACTCGGTGGTCTTTAACGCTGTGAGGAATGTAGTATCGTGTATCTTCGAGTAATTAATTCATGTTAATTAATGTTAATTCGATGTTAAAATACTGTAATCCTAGGTGTTTATTCGAGATAAAAGTTCAATACAAAATTTGTACGATTGACTAGACGTTTATTCGAGATAAGTGTGCATATGAAATAATTCTTATTCGCAGATAAGGTAAGCAATATTTACCTATATTTTCTATTGGATCAATATCAATATTATAGCACTTTGTTATTCCACATGGATTCTCACAACATTTTTGTATACCGTTACATTCTTCATCAACAACACAAGTTACTTTCTCATAACAGCTTATATGACGTTTAGGTACCAAAGGGAAGAATGGACACTCACCAGGATTACTTACAGAAAGATCTAAGTGATAAAATTAGCATTCTCGTACAGCGTATTTATATAAAGCTTTTCAGAAATACTTTTCAGAAATACATGATGGCCAGGTGTTTGTTGTTCAAAGTAGAAACTTGTTACAATGTAATAACATCCTTTTTGCGGAGTGACTACTCAAAAAGGATGTAATTGCATTATAAAAAGTTTCTACTTTGAGCAACAAACACATCGCTTTTATATATTTGTGAAAATATCTATTCATAAATGGTCTTACCGAAATGACCGCTTTAACGTCCTGTATGTTTAATTGAAATCTTTTCTTACGCCCGGCATTTAAACGAGAAGGCGGCGTTTAATTGAGAGAGGCATAGTCGTGGCAGATTTGCATAGTCGTGGCAGATTTCAAGGCATTTTATTGGTCACATTCAAAATTATAGGTCATCAGTTAAAAATACCGTTTTAACAATTTGGCTAATACTTGGTCAAATCCATTTCATCATAACTTTCGTTCAAATTGTTGTTTTGAGTGAAAACTTGGCGCCACAAGCAAAACGCCACAAGCAAAACGCAAGTGCTGAAAATGACCACTAGACGTCCCTTAAGGTTTATCTCAGAGGTTTATCCGAGTAGACTTAAGACAAATTCGGATTTTGTGCCATTCGTCTTGCTAATCAAAATTATAGACTTTTTTTCCATGTTGAAATTTCGAATTTTTACAAATATTTCACTTTGTCCACAGTATATTTGGCCAGGATTGTACCTTGAAAACAGAATGAAAAAATAATTTCGGGTTAAATATTTATCCATAAAGGTTTAGAGAAAAATATGTCAAAAGTGTACTGATGTCAGTAAAACTTCCCATAATTTGTATTATTACTAAGTAAGTTTTAATTTCAGCTTTTTAGGATTTATCAGTAAAAAATAAGGTAGGGTATATATTTGCTCTTGAACATAAAAGGCAATCGGAATTAAACGCCTCTCAATCTAGATGATGCTTACTCACCCGGTATAACAGAGCGTAAGCGTTGATCGAAAAATAATGAATATTGGCTAAAGTACACCCTTGAATGCGTTACAGATGACGTCCTTGCGTTTATTGACATAAATTTAGCTTTGGGTTATTTAAGAGAGATCAAATAACATCTAATTGACACTCGCTCTCTGCAATTGACCATAAGAAAACATGTTATGAACATTTTAAAGAAAAGACACATACATACCTATGTTTAATAACATAATAAAAATCTTGAGTAGGCGAGACAACATAACGTTTCATGTCCACACAAATATTTCGCTTAACACAGTCGTGTTTAAGAAAATCATTTGTAACCGCTTATAACCTCTTTTTAGATATTGTTATTCTTTCTATATTTTGTTGTTGTTGTTGTTGTTGTTCTTCTTCTTCTTTTTGTTTTTGTTGTTCTTGTTGCTCTTGTTGTTCTTGTTGTGGCAATTATTTATTTTCTTCTCCTTTTAATATTTAACAGTTCTATTCTTATTTCCATCATATTTTCAATGTTGCCTTGTAAGAAAAAACTTGTAAGTTTTACTTTTCTAAAAGTATAAACATTCAAGGATTAATATAATGATGAAAACTGCGTCATAGATCAGAACCCAGTGGGCAAAACAACTTGTTCAAAGTCAGCAATAAAGACGCCGGAACAAAGTTAAAAACGTTGTTCTAGTGACTTTCCTGTGGACATTGAACAAGGTTTTGTCTACTGGGATTGCAGTTAATTTGAAGAGCCTTAACATCATAAAAGCCCATTGAATAGAAGCCCATGTAACCCCATATTCGGACTGTGTATTGCCATGATACCGAGCTATACGAGTCCGTATTCAGTAGTCTTTGACACTATGATTATTTTGAAGATTTACTAGTTCCTTTCTTAGTACTATTATCACATTTCCAAGTGGGCAAAAACTTGTTCAAAGTCAGCAATAAAAATGCATGAAAGAACGTCGTTCGATGTTGTTCTAGCGAATTTTTTGCAGACTTTGAACAGGGGTACTGGATTTAGATAAAAAAAAATGAATGACGCATAACAGAATCCGTTTTCAAAATTCTAAAGCAGTAAACTTGTTCCTTCCGGTGGTTACTTGACATTTTATCAGAAAAAAACGATGTGGCACACAGTTCATTTCCTATAATAAATTCGTGGAAGAGTTATGTGTAGGTGAACTTATTCCAAGATCGTCTCGCCTTCCCAGTGGGCACTTGACGTCTAAACTAACGTCGAAATGGCGTCGTTTTGACGTCGACTTGATTAAATGTCGAGTACCTGTAGGCTTACAATTAACACTAATCATGCTGGTTATATAAACGTTATTTATATCGAGCTTGCTAATAAAGTATTAATAATTTATAATTTTGTAAGCGTCATCCCAATGGGCAAAACCCTGTTCAAAGTCCGCAGTAAAGACGCTAGAACGGCGTTGAAAACGCTGTTCTAGTGTCTTTACTGCGGACTTTGAACAAGTTTTTACCCACCGGGATTAAAGTCAAGACAATAAAGGAAGCAACGACTAACACGATTAATCTTGCTCTAAAAACGCATTTATATAAAAGCGGAAGAGCAGTTTAGAAAACCATCTTGAAATCATCAATACATCCTGAGAATAAAACTCAAAGTATTTTCGTCTAGAATACTTCTTTTAAAATTCACATTTTTCTATTCGTTTAGTTTCTGCACAAATGGAGATAGAAATAGACGATCACACCTTACTGTGGACGGAAACTTGTTCATAGTCCACACTAAAGACGCTACAACTAGCGACGTTACTAAGGACTTTGAACAAGTTTTTGCTCACAGTTGCTCCATATGGTCTGTGTGTTGTCATGGCAATATTCAACAAATATACGACGTTATCCCTAACCTTATCAGGACTTGATGGTCAACAATGTAAAGGAGATATTTTTCGGAATATTTTTATGCCAGAAAATATTCAGAGAAATCTCTCCTCAACAGTGATTACCGACAAATTATTTTAACTCCTGCCTTATTCAGTTTTCCATGCTTCATTTATATACTCTGAACCAAAGTAACCCACGTTGATTTAAACTCACAACAAACTTCTGCATCACGAAATAATAGCGTTCTAAACATGTTCAAACTGAACCAATCCCTCGTAATCTAGTGACAAACAACGCATAATTCTGGATTTTGATTGGGTTATCATTGATCACCTGCAGAAAAGTCATTAGACGACTTCAGATAAACGTCTGATAATGCTGTACACTTCAGCCATCCCTTTTAACAGTATATACTGTTTATGTAGCTATATTTTACATTTATTAAAATATTTTTTATTTCAATTTTACTAAATTACAATACCCAGTGCTCAAAAACTTGTTCACAGTCCGCAGTTAAGACGCCAGAACAATGTCGAACGACGTTGTTCTAGCGTCTTTACTGCTGACTTTGAACAAGTTTTTGCACACTGGGTACTTAAAATCTACCCACAAAGTTTACTTTGTAAAGAAAATTTAAAGCGCCTGAAAACGTCACTCACGAGAAGCTTACGTTTGGTTTGCTTTGATGCAGTATGTGTGGGCAAAAACCTGTTTAAAGCCCGCAGTAAATACGCTAAACCAACGTCATTCGACGTTGTTCTTTACTGTAAGCTTTGAACAAGTTTTTCCTACTAGGTATGTCTATCCTATCCATGTTGATTGTTTTGTGTAACCCAGCATGCACATGCATAGCGTGAAAGCCTACCGAATACGGATCCGTATATCTCCGTATTCAGACTGTATATAGCCGTAAATGACAAAACACAATCCGAATACGGAGTTATACGGTTCCGTATTCGGTAAGTTTTCACACTGTGATGACGCTCATTCAATGTCGACCGATTTAAAATGATCCTAGTGGATAAATACCCGTTCAAAGTCCGCAGTAAAGACGCTAGAACAACTTCGTTGGAAGTTGTTCTAACGTCTTTACTGCTGACTTTGAACAAGCTTTTGCACACTGGGTTTCACAAACTCCGGTGGTTATGTGAGATAAAATATACACATTAGGGACCATCTCAAAAATAAAACCAATCCACTGCAAGCTTATTGACTTAACACACTTCTGCACAGATTCCTTTTTGTTGAATTTTGTCAATTTTAGTTGAATAAACCCCAACAAAAAAGTTTATTTTGGGGCGAAATTTTGAGATGGTCCCTTACTCTTAATCTATTACAAAAACGAAAGACTGATGGAAAAATATTTCAACTAAATGCAAATACAGTTTGAATGTAAATATAAATAGACCAAATACAAGAATTATAGACTAAATATATGGACTGAATGCAAAGATATATGGACTGATTACAAGAATATATAGACTGCATGTAAAAATATACATGGACTGAACGCAGGAATAAATAGGCTGAATACAAGAATACATGGACTGACTACAAGAATATATAGGTTGAATGCAAAAATATATGGACTGAATGCATAAATATCTGGACTAAATGCAAAAATATATGGACCAAATGCAGAATATATAGATTAAATTTGATAATATTTGATTGAATTCTATAGTATATAAACTGAACGCAAAATTATATAGCAAAATATACGAAAACTGAATACAGCAATAAATCAAAATAATATATTGTAGACTGTAGACTGTATACAGACTGAATGCAATAATATATAGACTGAATACAACAATATATAGAACGAATGCAACAATATATAGAACGAATGCAACAATATATAGAACGAATGCAACAATATATAGACTGAATGCAAGAATATATAGACTGAATTAAAAAATATATGGACTGAATACAAAAATATATAGATTGAATACAAAAATACACATACCGAATGCAAATATATATGGACTGAATGCAAATATGAATGGACCGAGTGCAAAAGTATATACACGGAATTAAAAAAATATATGGACTAAATGAAAATATATATGGACCGAGTGCAAAAGTTTGTACACGGAATTAAAAAAATATATGGACTGAATGCAAAAATTTGGAGATTGAATGAACAAATATATAGACTGAATTTAAAAATATTCAGACCGAATGCAGAAATATATGGACTGAGTGCAAAAACATATATGGACTGAATGCAAAAATATATAGATTAAGTGCAAAAATACACTAACTGAATGCAAAGATATATGGACTGAATGCAAAAATATAGAGACTGAATGCAAAGATATATGGACTGAGTGCAAGAATATATAGATTAATGAAATAATATGCGGAATGGATAAGCTAAAATACATATTTTGAATGCACAAATATATATCCTTGAAGCAAAGAATATATAGATTGATTTTAATTTTTTAAAAAATTAATATAAAAATATATAGACTGGATTAAAATGTATAGACTGATGCAGTTCAAACTCTGCAGTAAAAAGGCTAAGACATCGTCGTTCGACGTTGTTTTAGCGTTGTTACTGCTGACTTTAAACAAGTTTTTGCTCACTGAGCTAGCCGTTTAATAGCAATCTCTCTGACATAACACTCTCTCCCTCGCTATTTATATATTAACATAAAAAGATGATCAAAATAAGAACAAATAATCACTGTGAAGGAGGTGTTTTTTAGCATAACTTAAGGCTGCAAATCCTGAAGCTATGCTCAAAAGTCCTTTATCCACAGAGATTATTAACCGTTATTTCCGAGACAAACCATGGTTAAACTAGGTACAAATAATATCTACGTTTTTTAAACTCTACTTGTTGTAGTGTGTCCACCATTCTGCTTGCAAGCAATCTGATATCAGTTGTAATGCTTTTTATAATTGGAAACACATTTTAAAACTACAAAACAAATCATTTATTCTTTTCCTACGACGTCAATGCCTGAAAAAGGTAATTGAAACATGACTCATCATAATTTATTTCTTTTTACAGTATTCATCTTCATCTTCACTATTACAATAAAAACAAAGTTATGAGAGTTAAACGTTAAACGTTTCTTTGATTTGCCACCTTTGAGAAAAATAAGAAAATAAGAAAATCTGTGTTATATTTTGAGAAATATTTATTCCTTTGTACCCACTCTTCTTTATTTCTTTTTCTTCTTATTGTGAAATTTTCAATTACGAATCTTTAAATAATTAACGATCAGCTTATGTATCTTCTACTGATGTTATCTGATTAAAAAATATATCTAAACCAACACATAGATCACGACGTAGAGAATATTAAAGGCCGGTTTACATTTTATAAATATTTGATTCATTTTGTAGTTAAATCCACGCTTTCAACTAGGTCAATATATATTTTTTTTATCGCCATTTAATTTTGCCCATTTAGCTTTTTTTCTGATGAAATTAATAGGAACAATTTTAATATAGCATGAATATTTTTTGAGATATTTCATTCAAATTTCAAAATCTCATCCTGTTCAATCTCAAAATTGTTCTGATCAAAATATTTTGTATTTTGGCGTTTTCATATTAAATTTAGGGGGATGAGGCAGAGGAGCGGTACGAGTATATTTTATTCGGCGGGGTGGGAGGTGGCTTGCCAACTAGCGGGGGTCTGTGGTTCGGCGGAAGAGGGGTAGCGGCAAGTAGGTTTTTTAGAACCCTCTCTCGCTGGCAAAAATACCTCACCTTCCCGCCTGCAAAAAGCCTTTATTCGCCTCTTTTGCCGGCGGCTTGTGAATAACCTCCAGATAAGAATTATTTTTGTCGGCGGGGGACTTATGATATCCGGCTGGGAGTGATAGTGCACACCCTCCTTGGGACATTTTTCGACTGAAGGTATTCCGACTTCTGAAGGGGGTCAGAATTGAATTAATATAGAGGGCTGTCGGGAAGGACCATTTTAAATACAAACAAGTTAATAAATGGAAAATACACATTTTGTTAAAGATCAGTTTGATAATTTCATAAGAATGATGAGGCTCATGTTTCGAAAAAAAAAGGAATACTCCAAGAATATTTCTCAAGAAAATTAAATGAAAACTTTTGATTTTTTAAGTAAATTAAAATGTTAATTAGAGCACTCCTTGATCTTAATAGACCAAATTAAAAAAAAATTAAAATGAAATGAAATAAAATCTTCGCATATTTATGCATACCTGACATTTTTTCTCGAAATATTTCAAAATCTTCCCAATCGAAAGTAAGGAAAAGTCGAGGAACTTCAGCACCATAGAATAACACGTTTTCTGTATTTAAACAACTCATACCCTTGTCTATTTTTTGCCTAACTTGAGGCCTCACATCTAAGCAACCGGGTTGCTTATAAAAAAAAGTGTAAATCGTTAATAACTCCGCCAAAATACATGGTATTACATAAAAGTCACCTCTTCAGTCGGAAGGACAGTTAATAAATAACCTTAAATAACGATTTCCGACGGTACCCCATACTTTTGTAAAGTAAAATTTCCCCCTGGACTGTCAAAAATTACAAATTAAAGATCACCATTGAATGTGTAAAAGTCAAATTTAATTTGGTACCAATTTTCGTGCTAATCCAAAATAGAGCTCAAAGTTAAAAACGATTTATCGACATTACCTTCGTAATTTTAAAAGTCAAAATATATCCCTTGATCGGTCCAAAATTACAAAAAAAACATACAAATAAATTTGTTTTTATTTTTTAGGCAGTCCAAGGTAGACCAAAAGATAGCCATCATAGCCCAAAAGATACACCAACAGGTAGCCCATGTTTTAACCCGACCCGGAATAGTCACAGAACAATTTGATCAACAAATTATTTTATTTTGAACCCCAATTAAAACAAGACAACACAAACGCAAAATGAACTAAAAAGGGGAAGGGGGTATTTTCGAGCCGATGTGTGGTTTTCAAGAGATAAAAAAAGATATGATTTTAGAAAATCCAAAATATTCCCCTCGCCCGGGGGGGGAGGTCGAAGATAAGGACTATTTTGTTGTGCTTAAAACGGCTTTTTAGGACCCTAAAACTTAAAAAATATATATTGGGGACCAGAAATGAGTTATTTTCGGAAAAAAATCCTAAATTCATAAAAAAATAACATCTGCTTCGGGAACTATCATTATTAATAATATAAAATGTAACATACTACACAATTCAATCATTCCTCGTTTAATTCATTCACTTCTTCAACTTTGATCTCATCAAAATTGTACTCCATTTCCTCAATTCCCCATCCACCATCGAGCACGCTAGATTGAAATTCAGCGAGAACTCCGCCAAATAGCTGAATCATGAGCGTTTGCATCGGCTTATCGTCGACTGGCAAAGCAAGGAAGATGCTGACGACGGTGGTTTCTGGCTGGCTGAAATCGGCAATGAAGTATTGGCCTGGTAGAAGATGAGAGTTTCTGCGTGTGCGAACGCATCGGTAGCTCGATCCCGCTTCCAGCTTCGCACTGCTCTTCATCACTTCCCACTTACCATCCCCTTTCTTCACTTGTGCGATTGAATAAGTAGGGAAGTAGACATTACCCATCATGGTCACACGCTCTATCCAGAATCCATTACCAGCGGCAACGGTTAGCGGGTTGGTCGTTTTCGTCTCTGCAGGCTCGTACATCTTCATGGCTGCGTTAGCTTTATTGTGGTTGTAGGTCAATGTGACTGTGTGAGTAGCAGTAACTGTCAACGGACCAATTGGATCAATTTCAGCCTTTTGATACCCTTCAATCACGGCCGCCACTTCTGTTGCATTCATATTGAGTTTAGCTTTTGCGTTAATCAATGCAATAGTTAGTAGTTGAACAGGAGTTTTCTGTTTGCCCTTTTCCCTGAATAATATAATATAATAAACGTAAACTTTGAAAGGATTATTGCTATTAGATACCCTAAGACATAGATTTGGGACATTTCA
>JAULBZ010005565.1:0-13290 GCA_032360805.1 Neoturris breviconis | reverse complement strand
TTTTGCTAACTCTCCATTTATGACGTCACAAAATCGTAACTCTCCACTTCTTCTAACTCTCCATTTAGCCGTCCCCTCTCTAGAGGGGGTGGAATCCGCCCTCCCTAATGTTGAGGAGCCCCTAAAAAACCTAGGGTTAATAGAGGAAATACGGTAATTCCATTATTACAAAAAAAAGAAAAAACATATTCCAAAATATCAATATTTATTTATTTATTTATATTCCGCGAAAATTTATGCCTGTGAATTTTTTTAAATTAGCTCAAACGTGAAAGTTTCTTCTTATGAAAAACGAAAATTTCGCAGTTTTTTCCTCACGCGAAAGTTTCTGACATCAGAGTACCAAATTCTGCCTGCCAAAATAAAATTTTATAGTCACTCCCAAAAACCGATAAAACTGTAACGGACTATCATCATTATTCGATTTGTACTAGGCGTTTAAATTTTTGTTACACCAGTCCTACCCTTGGAGATATTGGCGGCAACCTCGTTCCCAGGGCTTCTTGCCTTTTCAAAAAGCTGTTTCAAAAAGGCAAGAAGACCTGAGAACGAGGTTGTACAGTGGACATAAACAGTAGCATGGTAAACGATGGATTTCGCCCATTTTATATTATCACACACGTTTTTAACTTGATATATAATAACTGTAAAAATTTAGGGGAGTAAGGGGCCTAGGGCCAAAGGATTAGTTTTCTCGCAGCGTTAAACGTCAAGAGAGAAGAAGCCCTGGCAACGAGATTGAAGTTTACACATATTTAAGAAACACAGAAATTTGTACGTTTAGAATTGATAATTCGTCAACAAAGACATAGCTCACCATATCAAATCATGAAGCCGTATATAATCTTATACGTATTCTTTTCCGATGATATTGTGAAGAGATGTCAATTATAATACCTTCAGAAGTGTCATAGAACGAGTATGAAAACTAGAGAAATATAACAAATAAACAAGCCTCTCAAGCATGTTGGAATGCTATTCATATTCGCTAAGGACGCTTTCCAAATCCACCGACCACTATGGTTATAACCATGCAATAACCATACTAAACACTACCCTGCCTTTATCAATGCCGAATAGACGTATTTTTGACGTTGCGACGTCAAAAAGACGCTTTTTCGACGTTGATAAGACGTCCGGTGTCCACTGGGTATACCCGCGTACTATAAAATAAATGATAACCCCTAGTAGTACCCGTAAGAAGAAAAATTAGCAAAAAAATTAGCAAAAAATAAATCTGGTCTGAAATATTACTACAGGCAGTAATTCAGACTGTGCGCTCCAGTCGACCAACCTCGTTCTCAGGGCTTCTTGCCTTTTCGAAACACGGAAGAGCTGTTTCAAAAAGGCAAGAAGACCTGAGAACGAGGTTGTACAGTGGACATAAACAGTGGCATGGTAAACGATGGATTTCCCCCATTCCATATTACCGACCACACACGCTTTTTTAACTTGATATATAATAATAATATAATAACTGTAAAAATTTAGGGGAGTAAAAAGCCCAGGGCCAAAGGATTAGTTCGAGGCCAAGGCGCCGGGGGCCAAGGGACCGTGAGCCGGGAACATTGTATAAATTTTGTTTAAAACATTTTTTTAAAAAACTTTAAAAAATAAAAAATAAAAATCGGCAACGCGAATTTTTTTCTACGCGACGAAATCGTTTTAGTGTGGATGCAGCCTAAATGTGAGGGTGGCAGGCTATGACTTAAAAGCCGGCTGTTGACGTCATACCAAAACATTGGTAAAACAGCTGATTGGCGGAGAAACTTTTGATTCGGTGGCCATCTTTGTTTTGAATTTAGAGCAAACGGGGAAGAAGAAGCAAAGAGGGCCGCGAAGATAGCGGTTCGCGGAGACTATTATATGCTGATAATCTACTCCAATCTTTGCAATCCGCAGAGTGAACCTTCTGTTTCTTCTTCGACAATTTGTTCAAACAATTTATTGTTAAAAAATTGAACAAGTATGGCTTGTGCTGCTCTGAAACGTCCACATAATTTTGACCTACTTTCTGCTAGTCCGGAACAAATATCTGGATCGCCAAAAAGACGAAGATGTGGCGCTCTGATGTCTGCTACATCACCTGTAACGAGTGTATCTCCATTCTTAGAAGCAACGCCTAGATTATGTAGAGGTTAGCATGTTAAATCTTGATGCAGTGTTCTCATATAGATGTTTTAAACTCCTGTCCTGTCGCTGGAATTTCCAATTTTTTCACCCGGATTAGAAGTATGAGAAGTCGCCATTAATCTGCGTGGTTCTGGGCTCTTTATTTTGATATTAGGCATACAAAACCAAATTTAATTCAAAACCATTTAAGGATACTGCCATACATAACAATAACAATAAGAGAAGTTGATAGCTGTTATAAAAATGTCGAAACAGCCACCACAAAAATATAATTCTATTAAAAATTTATATATATATATACAGCCTGAAAGAAGAAGGTATATCTTCTCTACAATGATATAAGTTATTCCAAAAAGTATTTCATGGAAAAAACGCAATATAGTCTTACTTTTTTTTTTTATTGACCTTTACAAAACTGAATTTATGTGTACGAACAAATTTTTTTTTTAACAAAATAAGACTCGGAGCACATTTATCTAAAAATGTTATCACAGAACTTTCATTCAAATCAGGGAAAAGTCTCTTATTTACTGACAAGCAGTCAGAGTTTTAATCAGCAAATAAACGATATATTCCTGGTTCTTTAGACAGCGATTTCTTAAAGCTGACAATGTTTCGCTCACACTATTCAGTTATGTAGAAAGGTTTGGCATGAAATTTAGTTTTATTTTAACTTATGATATAATTACAAAGTCTATTAAAATCGTCACAAAGGACGTTACAGATTTTCTAACTTCTCAAGATTTATCGCCCAAATATATTTCTATATTAGCATTTAGAAGGTAATTTCAATAGTTTTGATTCCTTTTATTCATGAAATTTCCTTCTACTAAAACAACATGTGTTGGAATATACAAAAATAATATTATTGTACAGAATCATTCAAAACTACAGATCTATGACCGTAAGAAAGAAAGTTCTTTTCAAATGAATAACAGATAATTTCATTTCGCTTTGAATCTTTTTAACAACAGGCTATTATTTAAGATCATAAAAAAGATTAAATAACTTTATACCCTATCATATAGTTTCTTATTTTTGCTGATCAGCTAAAATTTACATTACTCCATACATTATCCATCAGATAATTCATTAAATTTGAGCTGGAAATATGTCTGAAATAAATATTCGGTTATTTTATCGTTAAAAACAGGAGTCTGTCCAGAATCCCCTTTTTGAAAAAAAAGAAGCAGTTTAGCTTTTAGCCTATAGTGTAGAAGAGAGGACTGTTGCCCAGACGTCACCCTGAAGTGCACAATGGTTTCCTACACTTCCGTGACAAATTTTCATGTAAGAGGTAAGATATGTATACATATCAAAGGAGGGTGCTGATCCTCCAGATATTCACAGGTGGTGTCCGTGTAAAAAAAAAAAAAATTACCGCAAAAAACACCGGGCCAACCCCGGTTCGAAGTGGTTTTGAGTGATGATTAAATTGAATCTGCACTAATTTAGGAATGCGTGAATTGCTTTTGCCAAGAAGTAGAATTTCATCAAAACAAGACTAAACAAATGCAGTGTTAGCAAATAAGGACACAAAAATACCATGTCATTGCTGTAAAACTACCCTCCACCAGACTTTTAAATTGATATTTCAAACACTATGCTCTGTTTCTGTGCGAGATTCAAGTTGCGTGAATATCTTTAATTTTTAATTTAAAACCAGGGTGTTAGCAGCTAATGTGTTAACAAACTTTATTAAGGGTTTTCCCAATGACAAAATAACCATAAAATTTACCAGTTTCAATTATTTTCTGCATGTTGTTTCTATTGTGTTCTTCTGGTTTTACATAAAATTCTTACCATTTTTTCACAAAAATGCGGTTTTCTCAAAGGTTTTTTCAAATCCCCGGACACCCTGCGAATGTCCAGGGATCGGCACCCTTTTTCAACTGTATACCTCACAGGAAACAGCTAGTATATCATATTGGCTTACCCTTATCTCAAACGTTTCCGATACAGCATCTCACAAGTTTTTTGACAGCATACTCTCTGACTTTTAATTGTAATCTCTGATATGACCCCCACAATTTCTAATTTATTAATTTGGAAAGAATTAGTAACCCCACCTCCAATTTCATTTAACATCCCCATCCCCCATGTAAGTAATTTTTGCACCCCATTTTTTAGTACACTCCTCACTCCCTTTATGAGAAAATAGATAGTTTGTATAATTACAAATTACCAGTGTATTGAACTTTATGACATCACTTTATAACTTTTTACTTCAGATGATTTAACGAAAAATGTTCATGATGAATGGCGACGTATTCAACGACGCAGAAGATTAGCATGCCCTGCATCTCCACCTAATAACTTAGTTAATCTCCAATCTCTTGGTATGTCAACTCTTTCTTCGAATATGCAAAGTCATTCACCAATGCAAAGTTCTAACTGGGTATCTTCTCTTGGTCCTAACTTTGCTGGAAGCTCGTCTCCTTCTCGAGTACCTGCTGGATCAATGTCGCCACCCCGTGGAAAAGAACAACCAACTTTGACAGTAAAACAAGTTGTTTTGCTTTGTGAACGATTATGGAAGGAACGCGAAGATAAACTCCGAGAAGAGTACGATCAAGTCCTACATGAAAGATTAACAGGTAAGTTCAAGGATTAATATAACCATTGCAAAGATAATCGACTCAGTAATTCTTCTATGTTATTTATACAGAATGAATGTAGATGAACAATGTCCACCAAGGATATCTCATAAATCTGTATAAATTGATACAGTAATGTCATTTTTGTAACAATTTATTTCCTTGATCAAGATACTTGTCATTCACTTGTTAACACAGTAGTTGAAATAAGAGCAAATAATCACTGTGGAGGAGTGATTCATTGAGCAAAGCTTCAGGCTATAAAGCATAAAGCTATGTTCAAAAATCTCTCCTGCACAGTGATTATTTTACTCTCATTTTGACCACTGCGGTGTAAAGAACTGTGGTATCTATAAAATTTGAATATTAAGTCAACAATCTTGTTGATTAGTTGCATAATAAAGGAAATTTTTTAACTTGCTGGCCTAACACCCTTTATCACAGATATTAATTACTTTTGCGGGGATTTAAGGCACATTTTGCAGAAATTAATTTTCACGTTTGTCCAAAAAGATGTATTGTAGGAATTAATATTCACAGGTCCGCAAAAGTTGTGTTTCACAGTAATTTATTTTTGCGAATTGCCACAAAAAAGGTTTTCTTTTGTGGGAATTATTATAATTATGATTGATTTCTGCGGGGGAACTTTATTTTTGCGATTGGCCTCAAGAGTTATGTTCTTGTAGAAGAAAAGTTTATTTGATTTGTCCCAAAAATATGTGCCTTATTATGTGACACACTTTTTTAAATAAGAGCAAATAAACACTGATTTATTTGTTTCAACAACTACTGCTTCAACAATCTAATTTTCTCTTATTTTAGACCAGTATGATTCATTCCTCAAATTTACACAAGATCAAATAATGCGAAGATATCAACAGTCAACGTGCAGTTGTAAGTCTTTCGATAAATTTCAAATATGCAGTAAAATTTGCCTTTTTTGATTTCAGAATCAAGTGATGATATAAATTAGTATCATAAAAAGGGTATTGAAAAACGCATTTTGCACAATAATTTGGGATCCCAAACCTGTATACCACATACCGATATCAAAATTGCCCTGGAAATGTCCCTGTAATCATAAATTTTAGCTAGGGGCTTATACAATGAGAGTTTTTGGGCTTTCTTCCTGTAAACACAAAAAATATTTTTCAATATAATATCAAACATATCTCAAATAACACGTTTCAAAACTTACTTCTTATCACAGACTCCTCGCTTCAAAATTCAATGTTTACATAATGAAAATCCACAACGAAATCTCGACCCAAAGCGTTTTTGAAAAGACTGGATCGAGGGCAATTTATGACGTAAAACATTTTATCGCAGGTGACAGTATAGGCAAATAGTGCATATTGTAGTGTTGAGATCTTGCAATGACTTGTGAAAAAAGTGGTTGATAAATGTAAGAGCTGATAACCTACCAAAAGATCCTGGTCTTTTCACCTGTTCCAAACATTTTGAGCCTAAATGTTTTTAAAATAAGTTGTGGGTAAGAGTTTATAAACTTCATAACCACCCTCATAGTTATAGTTGCTGCTGATATATTTTTTTCTTCTTGAATTTGTTTTCAATGATAAACTGACAAAGCTATGGGAAAGTTTGTAGAATAATTCTTTGTCTTGTTGAAAGTACTTAGATCTATAAATCATACTTGCAATATCTAAAACTTAGCTTCAAAATATATGTCTGAAATATTTCCAGTATCAAAACAACACAAACCTTCTGTGTAAGTTTGCATTGGCCTGCAGTGATCTCCACATGAACACCAAGTATTATTTCCGATACGAGGTTCCTCATTATCGCTGCTACAATCGGTGTTGCTACTTTCTGGTAGAAGCTCAAGCTCTTCTTTCGAAAGCATTGGCTCAAAGTTTAACATTTGTATCTGGGAAATATCTGGTATATTGTTCTCAGATCCTGCAGAACTTAAAGAACTGCTTGAATATTTATCTCTGTCACTCATAGCTTATTTATTTTAATAAAAAAGAAAAATATATCAAGAGAACAAGACTCATCAAGACTCAGTGACGTCACAAACGTGGTTTGTAAAAGTTCGATGATTTTGTGATATAAAAAACAAACAGCTCCTAACTTTTACCTCTTTATGTTATTTAGACTAAAGTGTAACTTTTATGGAAAAAATAGTTTTTGCGTTTACTTCCCTTTTAAAAGTAACAAGTATATTGGGGAATATTATTACTTTATATGTATATGTTGTGTATGGTACAATCTCAATATACTTACATTTGAAGGGAAACCAAAAAAGATGTTATAATGAGAGTTTGTTATACAGAGGAAGGTTTTATAAGGGCTTTGTTGACAAGGGGAAAGAGAAGCTGAGTTTGTCATAATGGACATGCCACTCTTCTGGCCAAAGAATTACATTTCGGCCTCTGAGTGGGTCTAAATTTCGAACAGGAAGTTCTCCAAAATACCAAAAGTTCATTGTTTTACTGAAAATCTGGTCAAATATGAAAGAGTGAAAGTCCTGTCTGTTATAACGAGAAGTTTGTTGTTATTGAGATTGTACGCATTGAGAAATAGAAATTTAATAGTTCTTCAGTTCGTATATGTAATGGACCTATTTATTGCTAGCTATGCGATTTGGCAAGCTTTGAAATAGCTCTCGGACATTGCCTGCGAAGGAGTGCTTTTTCGTTTTATAGTTCAGCTGGACAGCTGAAAACTACTCAAAAAACACTACTCCACAGATGATATCCAACAGTTATTTTCAAAGCTTGTATTTGATCATTTTTTGTTTCACTTTTGTGAAAAAATTCTGAAATTCCTAATCTTTTTTTTGTGTCTTTGTGTTAGTTTTATTTTATGCAATAAAACTAATTTTGTTTCACAAACATTTATTCGACCACATCCAACATATGCTCATCAGATCATTATTTTCTTGGATGTTTAACAGATGGGCAAGAAAGAAACAACTTAAAGTTATCTGCCACATAACACTGAACTTAGGCAATCATATTTTCTGTCAAAAACGAATAGAAATATCAAATTTCATAACGAACTATCTACTTATTTGGAGGTAGAATGAATTTCTTGATATATACTGTAAAAGTGGACTCGCTATTTATCTAAAACTTGAGTAAGCGTTAAATTTTAAACTTAGCTACTGACATCCATTGTGAAATTTTACATAAAGTTTTCTGTAAACCAAACCAATAAAATGTTTTAAAAATAATATAATATTCACCCCTGGGATGAGATTACCTTGTAAGTCTACAATTTGAAATTTTAATCTGCAGGTATATAATTAAATTTTGCATACAGGCAATTTGATATAATTTGGCAGGTATTAAATTTTGTAGATGACTCAAAAAGCATGAAATCTATGCTAAGAGTACTGTTTTTAGTTTTTAAGCTTACTGAACATGGAAGAGTGAAAATTATTGTGACAAAGTTTGACGACACAACACTCTTGGTTTACCAGAAGCTAACTTTTCTTTTCTTTTTAGATGTGTCGTGACTTGAACAAAGGATCAGATGTCCAATGTAAATAATCCTTAATTTGTATATTTCTCATTACTCATTATGTTAGTTTTAGAGAACTTTAGATAGTTCAGGGCTTAAAATAGCTGCAGAGTATTTTCAGTCACAGTGATGACCAGCAGTTATTTTAAGCCCTGATAGTTGAAATTTCATTTAAAAGTATACGTTTTATATATTTATTGTCATAAAACGATTTATAAGGCTTTATTTGAGTTGTTCCACGTATATCTCATGTAAAAGTTAAAGAAAATTCGAAATTCTTTCAAACAACGGCTTTCAGTTTGTTTTGATAACATCTTGAACTGTTTGGCATATTGAACATTTGCTTTTCACAATAGTATCATTCAAAGTTCTTCACAGTACTTAACCATATTACCGTATTTCCTGTGATAAGCGCTCTGGGCGCTAATTAATTTTTTTTTGAATTGAAGTGGCGCTTATTAGAGGGGGGGTGCTTATTTTAAAATTTGGAAACTAGAGTGGCTTATTGGAAATCCAAAGACAAAACAAATTCAAACAACTCAAATAATTTTGACATCTTTGTCAGTCCCTGAATCTTCATCAACCTCGTATATTTTTTTGAGCAGTTGTAATAACCTCTTTCTCAAAATATGGAGTGTTTTCTCTCATTTTTTTCTTCCTTGATGTCTTTAAAGGGGGGCGCTTATCAATTTATTTTCGGATTTAGGTGAGCGCCTATTAGAGTGGAGCGCCTAATAAAGGCTGAGCGCTTATTACAGGAAATACGGTATATTATGCCAAACGACGGTTTGTTTACATTGGTGGTAATTTAAATTATGAATTTCGGATTTCCTTTAGGGCTAACCATAAATTGTATATATACTTTAAAGGGATTAAGTTTCGCGGGGATTAAAATTTTGCTGGGAGGTGAGGGTATTTTTGCGGTTCTGCTGTTTCTAGGTATTTTCGCTCGAGGCCAACCTGACAAATTTTTATGAAATTTTTGCAGGGATTCCTGAAATTATATTTTTAACATAACTAAGCATCCTACAGTAGCATAAACTCCTAATTACACGGATATGAGACAATAGTTATTTAATAATGCTGACGGATTATTTTTTTTGTCTGATAAATTCTTTCTACAATTCATGTTTGTTTTTTTTAGTGGAAACCTGGAGATTTAAAAAATTATCTATAGATGGTTTTCCCCGTGAGTTTCACTTAAATTTCGTGGATGATGAGCCTAATTTTTGTGGTGATTTATTTTCACAAAACCCGCAAAATTTGATCCCCGCAAAAATTAAATCCCTTTTAAAATATTTGCGCATGCCATCTTTTTCACCTGCTGTTGCATCGTGTTGTAGTGGAGATTGCTATTATAGGTTTAAAAAAATACACAACGTCTTTATAAATATAATAGCTTTAATAATACTTATTAGTATTATCTCTCCTTTTGTCTTCTGAATAATTTTTTAAGAAGCGTTTATAAATAGCAATACCCAACAGTTACACATTATATTAGATAGAGATAAAATCTACTGAGGAGAGTACTGAGTCGATAATCTTGCATTGGTTTTGGATTGATCCATTACAAGCTCATTCACCTAACACCCCTCTCTCATTTTTGTTGAATTTTGTCAATGTAGTTGACAATCTAACAATCTTGAGTAGGCTGGTTGCTACAGGTTCATGCAACTAATTGCGATAATCACCAATTATGTAGCCTACCTGTCCTTCACTTGAATTGTCCGGTCTACACATTCTCGTTTTGTTATCTAGTAAGTCTCTTGATTCGCTCACTTCGCTCGAGTCATCAATGTAATTTTCGGTGTTCATTTGAACATAGATGTAAAATATTGAGAATAGAGCACGTGCTTAAGCCGAATATTTCCAATAAAAGTGAGCTGCACATGTGGTGATTATTATTAACGGTTTATTATTAGAATCGTTCAAGCCTATTGTATGCGAATCTTGGATAGTTTGCTCGTTTCAGTTAATCTGCAGATCACTTGAAGAACTTTCATGTCGGTTAATGTGTTGAGCAAATTACCCAAGACGTTGAATGCAAGGCATTTTGTTTTATCACTCGCATTTACGATTTGTTTTTATGTTCATTGTATCACTTGAGTTTTATCGATTATTTTTGTCGTACTGGAAGTTTATTTAGGAAAAATAAATGTGTTTCATATTAAATTGTATATTTTTGTCCTGGATAACCCACTCCTTCGCAGTGTTCAAAATGTATATCTTGTCTAAGTAATCCCCAACTTTGTAACCGCCTATTTCTAGTGTCTTTTTAGTGACCATTGCTTCCTTGTTTTTTATTTCTTTATGAAATAGTGAAAGTACCAGGACTGAAAATTCTGACATACATTTTGACCAATGTTGGATTATAATCCTCCAGTAGCTTTTTTAATTTCTAAAGATATGGGGATATTGATATATAGATATTTAAAAATTCTGCGGAATTAAATCTGCGATTGAGAAATTTTCATGCATTCTGCGGAAACTTATTTCTGCTGCCCGAGGTATTCAAATTTGCACCGGAAGCTTTTATTTATAAACTAAAAATAAAGTTAGTGGACTGGCGCCTGACCACCCACTGGTTGGAAGAGAGAGTAAATTTGATTTTCGTTATTGGTGAAGATCAGATCAAGTAAAGCTAGATTATTACTGAAACACGAAAGATTCTAAAAGTGAAAACTTTCTGTTTGCATTTTATCGGTTACTGTAAACCATGGAATCACCCAGAGCCATCCAAAATCACCCAGGAGTCGCCCAAAAAAACCATTTTAAAAACCATCGAGTTTCTGCAAAACATATAGCTAGTTATATACTGCATGATAAACAAACTTGTCACGAGGGGGTGTACTCGCATACATAGCCCAAACCACTCAGAAGTCGATATCACTTAGCCTACGTTATATAAACTAAAGTCTATATCGTAGGCTAATATTCCTTAGGCGATACTGCTCCATTGTATTCAGAAAATTGCAACAAATTATATAATCGGGAAGCTTCATAGTGCTGGTCTAATATTCCTCCGATTTTGGGACATATCCTAAATTGCGTGCTGAGAGAGTCCTCAGCTTAGTTTCAAGCCTGTAATAGTAGGATTTTACACTCGGGGAAGTTTACCTATCTTGAGAAAAATAATATGAAAGATAGTCAAGTATTTTTTGTTTGATGGCAAATATTAGGGTTTTTTTAAGTATAAAAACAACCTCGTTCCCAGGGCTTCTTCTCTCTTGACGTTTAAAAGAAAAGGAGAGAAAGAATAGCGTTAAACGTCAAGAGAAAAGAAGCCCTGGGAACGAGGTTGGTATAAAAATATTACGCTGCTAAATCTAAGTATATGTCAATTGGCTTATATATGTACGGGGAGATTTTCTTTCCTTTTTTAGGAAGGGAAGGGGGAGAGGTAGGGGATATTATCAGAGATTTACGATGAAATATTCCAAAATCGTATTTGTGTTTATAAGCACCCATAAACCCCAGTATTCGTACCCAAAGTTTCTTGACAGAGCACTTTCAGAAAGTCCTGGATACAAGGTAGTAAGTGAAACAGTAACTCCACAAGAAAAGAGAGAAGAAGCCCTGGGAACGAGGTTGCAAATTCATCAATTTACAATATTTAAGATGTTTAGTTTATTGAGGCTGTTCTTCAAAGAAGTTGTTTTGTTACAGAGAAAGTTTTGTTTTTTCCTAAAAAAAAAAATTATTTTGAATCTCAAAACTGTCACAAAAATAAACCAGCGCAATTTTTCGGAGAAACTAGGATTCGTAAAAATATGCGCAAAATGCGACCAAAATAAATTCACGCAAAAATTTATCACTTTAAGGTGCACTGTTACTGAACTGCAAAGATTAAACCACACCACTTGGTACTCATGCTATTCGTATTCCGTAGACTTAGTGCTATCAATTTCTACCAATAGGATGTCTTCTTTTAGCTTTCGCATGGAATTTTCCGCCCAATGGTAATAAACCTTAGCACTAAAAACCCTCACATGACAATTGACAACTTCGCTTAGGTAGAACTTTTTTCACAAATTAAATTTATCTTTAATACTAGAAGCTCAGATAAAATAACAGGGTTCAGCCAAGATTATGGAATCATTTTCAAAGATTTTCTTCAAAATACATACATAGATTTCCCTGAGTCTCATGCTGAAATAATATACTTTTTCCCTGAGCACAGTGGAAAAACAGTTTGGTTCAGAATGGTTCGACTATTAGAATAGCTGCAAGACTATAGTTTGATAGTAAAAGCCGATCAATTTCTAAATCATCTACTTTTCTTCTTTCGTTAATATAAGAACTACTCATAATAAAATCATTTTGTTAATGCATAAAGCATGAAACTAAAAGCACCAAGAGAAACAATACTTCTAATACTGTGCATTTTATCCCAATGATTTAAGTTCTTAACAATCCATTCATCCCCAACCTTGTTCCCAGGGCTTCTTGCCTTTTCGAACACGGAAGAGTGGCATGTTCGAAAAGGCAAGAAACCCTGGAAACGAGGTTGCATTCATCCCCTAAGATATAAAGACGACATAATCATTATTAGTAAATTTTATTTAGTCTCTAATAGGATGGATTTCCATCAGGCGGAAAATTCCGTGCGAAAGCCAAAGAAAACATTTCATTGGTAGAAATTGACGTTACATACAATTTCTTACCATTGATGGAATGTCTTCTTTTGACTTCCGCGCCGAATTTTCCGCCTAGTGGAAATTAATGTTAATTAAGGGTGCTCTCTATTGAGGTAATCAATTTCCATCACTGATTATATACAAAACTCAATGCTGTGAAAATGTTTAGCATCCACAATGTATGTACAAATGCTGATCTTTCTGGTGAGAAATATCTGACGCATGTGCCATGTTTTCAACGACAACCCTGCTTGTGAGAGAGATTCAGAAAAGGTACATGCCATGTGTTTTCAATGACAACCTTGCTGGCGAGAGAGATTGACAGCAGGTATATGTCATGTGCTTTCAATGAAGTACTCTTCTGTGCCTAATTGTAGGGGGAGGAGGAGGGTAATATTGCAAATTTAATTTTTTTTCACCCCTAATAGCATTTT
>JAULBZ010005564.1:0-13290 GCA_032360805.1 Neoturris breviconis | reverse complement strand
ACAGCGTGAACTGATCAATGCACAGCGTGAACTAATCGATGCACAGCGTGAACTGTTGACCCTTCAGGGCCATCGTAATATTGGCATACAGTTTCTCTTGTGTCCATGGCGTCTTCCCACGTGTTTCACGATTTCTTTCACTCTGGGAATAATTACCTCGTTACCTATTCGAAACACCCCTTCAGACTCGTTAAGCACGAGATTGTTGCATTGGTCATTGTATTTTTCTAGTTTCCGTTATTTGTAACAATTTTAACAATTTTGTAAGAATTTAACGAAGTGCAAACTTGTCGAGTTATTGAGTGACATTCGGCCGCAAGAATCTATAGTCTGTAAAGAATTATTTGGAAAGTATTCGGTAGCCTTTGATGGATAATAATAATTCCTATTTAATATAAATACTAATTTGCAGACGATTGGCTGAAAATTTTGCCTCTAAAGACGCTCCTCCACAAGGGAATGGCGTCGTGAATTCAGAGACCTGTCTTTATGACAGATAAATAATTTCTACCAGTGGACATAAAACATCTAATCAATACCGAGCAGACATCGGTTTGACGTCTTAGATGCCGATATAACCAACCTCATACCCAGGGCTTCTTGTATTTTTTGAAAGACGGAGAACGTTTCTTCGATTCTTTCCGTTATTCAATTAAGCCAAGATGATACGAGATTACAATACGACGTATTTTTCGTATTTGGTAAAGCTCGTTTTCCATTCAGCACATATTTCCACGCAGGCATCTTATTTCCTCTTGAACCCTATTCAGGATGGGAGGGGGGGGGGGCACAAAGTTTCTACATTATAGCATGATTCCATCTAAAGTTGTGGAGGAGGGACTTTCCTCCCCAACACGTCGAACTTTCGACCAATCAAATTTCTTAATTTTATAATCCCGCAAGGAAATATACGTTGAATTGAACCCAGATTTGAGCCGTCCCATGTCGACATTCCTAGTAGATGAAAGATGAGAATAGTCTGAAGGTCAAGACGTTTTATCGACGTCGAATTGACGTCGTGACGTCTTTTTGATGTTGATAAGACGTTGCCTGCTGGCAAAGGAGTTATATCGAAATACTTACCGAAACATGGAGTTTTGTTTTTGCAGGGAATCTTCCTTTAATCAAATACTCATGCATGTTCTATAAGACAACAACGGCGAAAATGTAATATCTTAGGCGCATTAATATTCGCGAATTTCGCGAAAATAAGTACACACGAAATCTTTTACACCCTCATCGATTCGCGAAAATTTATACATGCGAGAACCTTTAATATTCTGATTCAGAATGGGAAGAATATGGAAACGCTTTCAATTTATTGACTTGGTGTCCTGCCCTCTATTTGTTTATGCAATAAAGAGTATCAATGAACTATCTGTGTTTCGATTTCATTATGTGACCATACCATGAGTGTTTCTTTCGAAAAATCCGCGAAGATTTGTACGCGTGAAATCAAAAAATGTTAAATTCGCGAAAATCTTTACACACGAAAGTCATATTTTTCTTCCTCGCGAAAATTTGTACACGCGGAACTAAATACTCGCGAAAAAAAACCCACCTGAGGCATAGATATATATATCTATGACGAGGTTGGATAGATAGTCTCATTGGTAATTTTACTGCATTCCCAGAACCTCAGCTGAGTTTTACAAATTAGTTAGGTTCGAACATGCAAAATAATTAGAATATGCATTTCACTTTGACGTCACGTTGTTACGGTACCGTCAGCATGCTAAGATACTAACCAGTACACCCACTCTTAGTACATATCACTAATCCCACCTCTTTTGCAATATCTCCATCTTTATTACCAAATATTGAGGAGTCAAATTATATGTTTCGACCGTGTAAATTTAAAATTGAATAACATTCATATCACCTCAAGTTTGATATATGACCTCAAATTTGATATTCGTGAGACAAAAAATTCGTAGAGAAAGCAAAAAGAAGACATCCCATTGGTAGAACTTGACATCACTCCATATGTGACGTCGATTTCTATCAATGGAATGTTTTCTTTTGACTTTCGCTGCGAATTTTTTTTATAAGAACGCACCTGATTGCTATAATCCTTGATATTCTTAAACTACCTTTTTTTAAGGCTTAAAATGTTCTTACTTAATATGTTCCTAATAAAATCTCTTTTTGACAGCTGGTCGTTCAATCAGAGATATTTTTTATTTTAATAAAAAAAATCGGAAAGTACAATTTGTTGACGTTGCTGAATTTGATGATACAAAAATGATATTTCTGTAATCTGTTATATATGAAGAAAAAGAACATAAGAAAAAAAAGAGTCCTTGCGGGCTCAAAGCCTTAAAAAGTTCTTAGCATGTTCTTAATTTTTCAGCATATATAAGTTATGTTCTTATAAAAAAACAACATATAGTCGCTCACTCACAAATTTATAAATACAAGGTAAGAAACACTGCCAACCGGCAAGAACCTGTTCAAAGTCAACAAAATAACGTTAGAACAACGTTTAAAAAACGCTGTTTTAACTTTATTTTGCTGACTTTGAACAGGGTTGGGTAAGAACGTTACATTGTATTTTTTATTGAAAAAGTTGTAAATAATTTACCTGTTTTGTATAACCACAATATAAGAATGGTTGAAAGTTACTTGTGAAAAAAACTATTTCGTATCCTTTTATAGTACTGTTCACTTTCACTAGAAGAATGAGAATAAGAATTGTCAAGTAGATCAAAAACATGGTGTGAAGGACCTGCGTATAAAGATTCAAGATAACCCTTGCTATAGACCATAATATTTACCATAATAGTTTGGCAATGCACATTTCAAAGAGGACACAATTCGTTCAAAAAGTGTCCGTCTTAGAGAGATGAGTTGGGAGTGGGGAAAGCTTTATAGAAATTGGCACCAAAAATATCCCTCTCAGGGAGCTGTACGGTCAACCTCGTTCCCAGGGCTTCTTCTCTCTACGAGAGAAGAAGCCCTGGGAACATGACGTACGTCAAGAGAGAAAAAGCCCTGGGAACAAGGTTGCTGTACGGTTTATAGGGTGTAGTACGTCTTACGGAGATTTTCTCAATGTTGTCTCTTGTCTAAATCACTCAAGCTGTTCTACCTTGACGCCTTGGCGTCTGAATGATGTCGCGTAGCAACTGGATGTAAATTTATGAAATTATTTTACGCATACATTAACTTTACCCAATCAGTTTTGCGTAAATTGTTGGATAAAATTGTTCCATTAAACTGTCGAACATTACCTGTGGAGGAGTGTTTATTGAGTGCAGTTTTCAGCTTTATGTCCTGCAGTCATATTAAGGCTTGGTGATCAGTATGAAATTGCAAGATGGTTGACTCGGTCCCCTGTGAGCAAAAACCTGCTCATAGTCTGTAGTAAAGATACTAGAACAATGTTGAATAACGGAGTTAAAAAATATCCATTCATTAACTGTATTACATTTTAAGTTAGTTTATGTTATTGAGCGGAAGATTTAAAACTTGAGAAGAAAAAATAATAATAACATTCCAGAAATTCTAAATTTAAGTAGCTACCTATCCTATTAGTAGCTATAAGCTTTTTTTTGTTCGATACCATGGGGGACAAAAAGTGCCCGCGTCCTTTTTTCCCCGAAATGCTAACGCTTATGACATGAAATTTAGTACACTTATAGAACAACTCAATACAAACACCTTGTCAAAAGAAAAATGACTTAGTGACGTCACTGGCACCTGCTATGACGTCATCAATAACGAAAGTAGTTACCCAATGGGCAACTGCGTACTTTGAACATGTATTTGACCACTGGCTATTCGTAGGCTTTCATTGTATTCACAAACGAATAAATTGTACTTACTTGGAGGTGGTTTCCATTGAACTAGAGTTGACAATTGATTATTGGCACCTGGTACACACCTTGTGGTAATATTTTGTACAGGACCAGGCCATTGCATCCGATTGTTTGCATCTGCTCCGACGCATCCTATCAGAAGAAATCATGCAATAAATAAATTAAAAATAATTTTACTACAGCTTGATTTTACAGTAGCCAGTATAGCCAATGCAAAGCATTAGTATTCGCGCGCAAATCATTTTACGAGTAATATATGTACTATCGCGCAAAACTAAAAAGGTATGAAAAATGTATAATTTTACTTTGGCGGTGTTTAAAGAAGACTTACTTGAATCAGCACCATTTGCAGCAAATAAAAACAATAGACACGTAATTAATTCTATTGAAGACATAATGAGCATACACTAGAAAAAATCGTTTTTCTTATAAAATTAAGTATCATCCTTACCTTTTTATACCCAATTTTTGGAAGTAACGCGTATCAAAACAGTCCCTAGAAAGTCTGAATCGAAACTTTCATTTTGTGTTTACATTTCGATGGATCATGTTACGTGCTCTAATATATTGTTTCCTCTCGTTTGAACTTATCATGTTGACATTGCGTAATATTGTGTAATATAATTTTTAATTTTTTATACGATTTTTCTGGAATAATAGTCATTGCAAAATGGCCTAAGAATAGTAGATAAACATAACTGACTTTTATAAAACATGTCAACAGCATAGAAATTTGTTAAATCTGATGCTTTAGAAGAAAATTTATCAAGAGCTGGTATGTTATTGTAACCAGTATGTAGGATTTTACGCAAGCCCCTGATCATCACGTGCTTGCTCCTAAGTACTTTACCTGACAGTGCTGATGCTGAAACAACTGCTAGTAGCTTCGTAATAGTATCTATTGAAAGTGAACGTTGTTTTAAGTGTGTTGTAAATGGACGTCTTTAATATAGCTAATTACTAATAATAGTAGCTACGTGGTACTTTTTACTTTTTTTCTGTCTAGTTTTGCGATGTGTTCTCTGATAGCAGATGATTCAGCAACCTCATTCAGATCTGGTTAATAAACAATGTTAGAATAGAATAGAAAACTGCGTTGTCTTAAAAACAGATTACAAATTTACCATCGATGCTTCTTTTTCTCATAAATTTAGCATGGTCAAACACTGATGAAATATATGTTATTGAATGTGTTTATGCTGTTGTTTGAGGTAATTTGACCACAACCAGATAAGATTCACTAAGTATTAGAACTAAAAATTATTTTATTGGTATTTGTTTCCATTAAAAAGAGCGACAATTTCATTCACTGAGACTTCTGGAAATATGAAAAATACCCAGTGAAAAAACCTTGTTCAAAGAACACAATAAAGAAGGTAGAACAACGCTTCCACGAACATGTGATAAAGTGTGGAAGAGGGCATATAAAAGCCTGAATATAACTGTTAGACATCACCTGTGGAGGAGTGTTTTTGAGTATAGTATTCAGCTTTCACTGTGGAGGAGCGACTTTTGAGCATATCTTCAGGCTACAAGCCTGAAGCAATGTAGTAACCCTACTGCTTACCCATGCTTTTTTGAAAATCCCATACTCGGAGGGGAGGGGGAGAGGACTGGATGGTAGGCTCTCCCTTCGTAAAATCTTATTGGGTATAATTATTCAACTTGAGAAACTTTTTCAGAATGTACATCGATCTATTTGGACCACTTTAACTCAAAAACAGACTAATACTAACATAATTACGCTGACGCCAGCATTTTTCAATAGGGTTTCTTAGAAAAATTTATTATTTCAGAAGTAGTTATTCTACATGACATTTTTCTTCTTCCATTTTTCTTCTTCCATTTATTTAGCCAATTTTTGCATTATGCAAAAAAATAATTTTTCAAAGATATATGGAAAAAATGTGACAAAGTCATAAAATTTAAAGGGATTCGGACCATTACGTGTGAAGATATTGGGGTGAAAGAAATGTGTGGGCCTACTAGACCCCCTCCCCCCTGGATAAGGTATGGTTATGAGACCATAGACCAGACCTTAGACTAACTTCATTTACAATCTGAGGCAGACTTTACATGAACCCCTAAATGAGTTTCACCCTAAATGATCTTACATTTCATTGGTTTCTTTATACTGAAGAAACGAATCAATTGTTTAGAGTGAAACTCGTTTAGGGGTCCATGTAAAGGCTTCCTTAGTCTACTCTCGCATGGAAGAAAATTTAATCGGAGTTATGATAAGCACTCTAACAATTTTAGAAACCATTTCTCTACAGCCACACGACGTCGGAGCAACGCTGAAACAACCTCACGGCGTCATTTGAACGTTGTTTTGACGTTGATCCTACAACGTGTGCCCAGTGGGTTCAGTGTGGTACAGCGGTAATGTATTTTACCATTATTTCAGTCGATCCAGACTTCAAACGACGGCATCATGAAAACGGCACGGTCTTAGAGAATTAATTATGATTAATCATAGCTATCTATAAATAATTAACACTTACTTGTTTGCTACATTTATATACAGCGTCATCTTGGAAGATTCCAATATTAATATTTTAATATCAGTTGAAAATTGTACTCCAAAAACGTAGAGAAAATATCGCAAAATATTTGTGTTTTACAGGAAGAAACTTTTGCGGTTGAGGTATATTTAAAAATTATTCTCGGGAATAACTTTCACAGTAGGACCCACTAACCTATCTCGGAAAGGGACCAAAAGAAGAACATCTTTTTGGCAAGACCGTACAACGAATTTTCACGGAACAAACTTTCGCAATTGGATTCTATTAAAATTCTATATATTCTATATACAAAGTATGTGGCGTTTTTCATGATGAAAATCGATCTATTCACAAAAAAGAAAACGGAGGCTTTGTTTGCTCAAAGTAGAAACTTGTTGCAATGCTTTTTTGTGTAGTCTGCTTCCACATAGCCACTTGGTCTAGTTTACTGCAGCATGCAGCATACAGTTGTTAGTCTGTTTATCATACAGCCATGTTATACGCTGTATTTTGTTTAGTTGTGGCGGTAGCTACAACTACATTGAAAAACGTTGTTTCAGCGGCTTTACTTCGTAAACAAGTTTTTGCTCGCTAAGAACTATATCTGCTCATATTCCATTTAGAAATATATGTTATTTCAGGATATTGTTGAAAAATTGACTGACGCCTAATATGCGTCTTTGACGTTAATAAAATGTGAATATTAGTGCCTGCGACTTTCCAAATATATATCGGCTAATAAGTACGTCGGTTAAAAATACTGGTCGGTTTAAACAAGTTGGCATTAAAATTTTGTCGATAGAAAATTTAGCCGACTAAGGAAAATTTAGTCACTTTTTGCCGTGTTTGTTATACCGATAAGGTAACCCAGCCGGCATAAACCTGTTCAAAGTCAGAAAAATAACGTTAGCTGGGAAGCGAAGTAAAGTAAAATAAAGAGTAAGGAAAATTAGATTTTGGTCTAAATTGACTAAAAAATTTGTACACTTGCTATAGTAATCCAATGGGCAAAAGTTTGTTCAAAGTCCACAGCAAAAACGCCTAGAACGTCCAACGACTTAGAACAGGTTTTGTGCCTACTTGGATTTAGACACCTGGTAATAAATTAAAATACCCCGGGTTTAATAGGGCTAAATAGTCATTTTAATTAACACGTTTTATATTAACGATAAGCAATAAATGTGCGAGTCAGAAATTAACGATACACTAAATTAAACTATTTTTACTCCGGAAGGGGGAGGGGGGGAGGGGGTTTCTTCAAACGGACTCAGGATCACTTTCCTCGGGATTTTTAAATTCAATATTAATTTGGTCTACAAGGCAATACAACGGTGTATTGTATAATGGTTGAAAAACTATTCATAATTAGCAAATATAATAATATAATTAATTGTTCTAGCTAAATTTCCATCTTTGCCTTCCATTTTTCACGGATACTGCAGTTGGATGCTCACATTCTGAATGAAATGATGACGTATGCAAGTATGAGTCTGGTAATATTGTAACCAAGTTTCAAGTAAAACGGGGCAGTAATTCGAAAGTTATCGGGTGTGGTACATTGTATCTCCGGGTTATTAGACCCCCTAAAAGCCCGGATTTTATAGGGTGTGGGCAAAAACTTGTTCAAAGTCCGCAGCAAAGACGCTAGAACAAAGTTTTCAACATTATTCTAGCGTTCTTACTGCGGAATTCGCACAAGTTTTTGCTCACTGGGAAAGTGTATCGCTAATTTCATGTAGTATTAATATATACACATCATATCATAAATAATCCTGCAAAAGTAAACCATACCCAGCCGGCAAAAACCAATTCTTTGAACGTTGTTTTAACGTTATTTTGTTGACTTTGAACAGGCTTTTGCCGGCTGGGTAAAATTTAAACAAATAGTATAAAGCTGCTGCAAATGAACCACAAAAGTTACTTGTAAATATTAACCGTAAAAATAAACCGCAAAAACTAATCTTACAAATGATCCACACAGATCATAAACTGCAAAAATAAAACCACAAAACGAAATAAAGAATAAAAAATGAACTGCAAATATAAATTACATCCCTGCGGAAACGCTCAATGTCTAATTAACGTCGCAGGACGCCGTTTGGACGTCTAGACGTCAAAGTGACGTATTTTCGACGTTGATTAGACGTCGAGTGTCCACTGGGATACATACCTCTTAAAATGTTGGGGTTATTGTACATAAACATTAATTTCGCTTTAGGCGAAAAATTCCCTGTGAAAGCCAAAAGAAAACAATCCATTGGATAGAAATTGGCGTCATATGACGTGCGACAACGGTTTCTACTAATGACATGTATTCTTTTGTTTACCACATAAAATTTTCCACCTAATGGAATTCAAACTTAATTTCCCCATTTATGTACATTTTTCATTAAATCTCAACCAGAAAAAAACCCGTAGTAAATACTGTAAATACAACACAAATATTACGATATACATACATAAAAACCAAAACCGAAAAAACAAAAAGCAATATTTAGCGAAATCATCTTTTACATTGATTATAAATTTTAACAATAGACCTTTTCACAAAATAATCAAAACGAGACGGTTGCTCAAAGTAGAAGTTGTTGCAATGAAAACACAGTAATAGATTGCGGTTTCGAAGATATCTACATTAGGATAGTCTGTTCTAATCTAAATAGTATGTCCCGATCCTAAATCTTACCTAGTATTCATAATCCTAAATCCTATAATTCTATGTCCTAATCCGTCTATCCTATAAGGATTATCTATAGCATAATGTGAAAATTGTTCTTTTCATATCAGGAAATCGTTACGTTAAATTTGTGAACAACAAATCGCCCCTACTGGCACACGACATCGGATCTACGTTAAAATAACGTAAAAACGGTCAAAACGACGTCTCGACGTCGTTAAGACGTTGTCTCGACATTGATCCGATGTCGTGTGCTCATCTGGGTTTACATGGTGATATGTACATTTAATATTTTATATATTTGTATTATGTTCAATAATATTCGGTCAGCCTCGTTCCCAGGGCTTCTTCTCTCTTGACATTTAACGCTAAGAAGCCTTGGGAACAAGGTTGATATTCAGCCTATTCACAAAAAGCCACCATTTCAATATAAGTCAGATAATAGATAATACAGTAGATCAAATGGAAAGTGTCACATTGGTATTGAATACAATTAAGTACCTTATAGAAATCTTTGAACAGCTGTGTGCCTATCATGGATTTTAATTTAAAGATCAATTGAAAAATGTAACATTGTTATAGAATACGTTTTAAATATTAAATAACTTAATAAAAAATTGTGCTAACAGAAATCTGTGCGAATATCAAAAAATTCGCGAAATTAAAAGTCCGCGGAAGAAATAACTCATTTTTTGCCTATTCCCTAAATTAAGTGCTTGCCATTTTTTACTGCATTCACGGAAAATATTTGTGCTCTCGTTCCTATCAGAATTATGATATCCACACACTAAATATTATTGCGAATTACCTATCAGTAAAATTTGTTTCTGTTCAACCTTTGTTAAACAATGCAAAATAAAATATACGCGAATAATTAAAGTATTCTTAATTCGCGAAAATAAATATTTGCGAAAAAACAAACATTATTTTTCAGATCGCAAAATTGTGGATTATATACCCAGCAGGCAAAAACCTGCTCAAAGTCAGCAAAATAATGTTAGAACAACGTTCACAGAACGTTGTTCTAACGTTATTTTGCTGACTTTGAACATGTTTTTGCCGACTGGGTATATAATCCACGGTTTTCTTCTATTAACTGTGTATAATCCTTATATACAGTTTTTGAAATAGGGGCAAATTATCACTGTGGAGGAGTGACTTTTGAAGATTGTTCAAGCTTTCCAGCCTGAAGCAATGCTCAAAAATCACTTCTCTACAGTGATTATTTGCTCCAAACATTGTATCAGCACCAGTATAATCAATGACCAAACAAGGCGGGCTGTGTAATCTAGCCCTGCATGATACGACGTTAGATCAATGTCGAAATGACGTCAATCGACATCGTTTTCCAACTAGGAGTCTTCCACGCGTGTACACCTCGTCGGATCTATATTTAAATGATGCTAAAACAGCGTTGTCTGCTGCTTATTGTCGTTTGACTCAACAATAATGAATTCCTGCCTGCACACGGCGCAGTAACGATGTCGCGTTAACGTCAAAACGACGTTGCGACGTCATTTTGACGTTGTTACAACATCCTGTTCTCACTGTGATAGAGCATTTTTTAGAAATGTTTTAATCTTCTACAATAACTTTCTTGATTGTATATCCGAATTGCTCAAAGTTCAAAAATTCTTTCCATTCAATAACAACACCATCTGGTTGATACTTTCCACGGAACACCTGTTTAGCGTCCTTCTCCGAAAGCTCTTTGTTCCAAATAATAAGTGATGTTACTTTTCCTTTTAAACCATCAGTTTTACCACCTTCATGTAAATCACATTTATTGCCAATCATATCCATATCTTGCCCAATTACAGTCGTAGTTATTTTAGGAACTGGAACTGGAACTGAACTGGACGATAATGTTTTGTACACACCATTCATATATAATTTGACATTGGTATTTTTATTCCAAGTGATGCAAATATGATTCCAGTCGTTAGTTCGATGTTGTTCTAGAGGTATATGCAGAGTAATCGGATTGAGATTGAGCGAATCTAAGTGAATCACTCCACTTTTAATAAAAATCTTAATTGCGTTGCAATCCTCTTCATTTGTTGGTGCGAATTCTGTGAACATTGCCAAAATCGTTTGATCGGGTTGAGAATCTGTTACGCTAAACCACATACAAACTGACATTTGTTCTTCATTCATAATTGTTTCTTTTTTAATTAATAATGTACTATGTTGAACAAAGTGAATTGCAGTTTCTCCTTTTGGTGACATTTTTTCACAATGTTCTCCATGATAGGGAGAGAGGCACTCACATTTATAACCAGGAGTGACGCATAACGATTTGTACATACCACCATTCAAGCATTTATCAGGGTTAGGAATAAAATTAAGTTCATCTTTAAAACATTGACAGCTGTACCACGGTGGATGACATAATGTTATACAATAGTCATGATCAGGACATGGTTTATGTTGAAAACAAAACTCTCCTTGATATTTTGCATATGGATTGGTTGCGTAGTGAATCCATCCTTCTGCATCTTCCAATGATGTTGTACTTGAATCATCTCTACTGAGTTGACATTCATTTGTAGCAATGTGAATATTTATTGTCTTACACATTCGTATAGCCGAACAATGTACAACGCATTGTGTTATTGATGTATTCTCTAGCACCATAAAATAACTTGTGATTCTTTTCCCATTTGATGTTATTGAGAACTCCTTACTCACGTAACATTCTTGCATATATATTAATTTGATTTGATAAAATCCAAATATCAGGAAGCAACAAGGAATAGAAAACAGCATTTTGTAATGCGATAATAAACCGTTTTAAAGAAATGTTGAAAGAGAAATAAAGAAAAAATCAGACGCTTTATATCTTCGTAAATATACTTTTCATCACCATATATGGCAATACAAAACACATTTGGACATAATTTATTCATATAATTTTAACTGCAAACGTAAATATAATTACAAAATCTAATTTTCGGTCAACACGCGGTATATTCCCATACGCAAGCGGTATATTTTGTTGAAATGTTGAAACAGAAATAAAGAAAAAATCAGACGCTTTATATCTTCGTAAATATACTTTTCATCACCATATATGGCAATACAAAACGCATTTGGACATAATTTATTCATATAATTTTAACTGCAAACGTAAATATAATTACAAAATCTAATTTTCGGTCAACAATGCGGTATATTCCCATACGCAAGCGGTATATTTTGTGGTTACGCCATTCAAGAAATGTCTTTTAAACACGAGACGTTTTTAAGACATCTTTGAGACGAGTTGAGACGTCTTAAAGAGGTCCCATAAAAGACGTCTTTTTAGAATACGTCTTTAAGACGTCGATATTACGTCTCATATTACGTCTCGTCTTAAAGACGTCCTCGTGTTTGCTGGGTTGTGGTGAAGTTGAACAGATAAATCCAAGCAGCACGAGCAATGACAAAAAGCAATCTAAAGATCTCTCTCTCTCTATATATATATATATGCTTACCTGGGGACTTCCTTCATGATTATATAGGCAAATTGGCTCATGCGATGCATACCATGTAAGATAATCAAGCTTGTCAATTTTATTCTCTTTTAGCTTTTGTTGTTTATCATCACATTGACGACATGTACTATTCTTGAAAACAATGTCAATAACTTGTGAGGTATTTTCAGCAATTGCTGATGCAAAGCCCTTTTTTGCTAACCAACCTCGACTATTCCAGGATCCATCAAAAGAAGTAGGGAGATCAGTAACTTCATTGTCGGTTTCGGTAGTTTTAGACTGAATCTTTTTTGCTCGTTGGCCTGCTTCTTTCATATTTTCTAACCTTAATTTGAATGAAGCCTGTTCTAACGCCTTTGTATGTTCTGCAAATGGTTTTCTTTGCACTGGTTCTGATAAGCCAATTATACTGCATAATTTATTTAGTCCTGTGCGCCCTTTGCCAATGATACGACTCCCTAAAACACTTTTACGGTTAATTTCAAACATACGTCCTATCTTTGGAGTAGAAAAAAATCCTTTGTTACTTTTGTGTGAAGAGCATTCATTGTTACTGCATCTGAATATAAACTTAGTTGCCAAACCTAATCTACTGTCAGAATTTTCCTCTACCGATAGACATGATTGACATATTTTACATTCTGCTACACCCTGCAAATAACAATCAAGGGCCTGCATATCTATAACCCAGTAACAATTAGAAGTTTTGTCTTCATAGTCACTTTCATCGCCATCACTAGCCATTGGTTCATCTTCTTCACTGGAGCTGGAATCACAATCTAATTTTGTTCTCCACAAATATATTTTTTTGT
>JAULBZ010005563.1:0-13291 GCA_032360805.1 Neoturris breviconis | reverse complement strand
TCAGCCAAGTTGGCTGAAAATATTCTGAAAAATCTCTCCTCCACAGTGATGACCGGCTGTTATTTCGAGCCCTGTAGAAGTAAATAATTAAATAACTTTTTAGTCCTGAACGAAAAGTAGCAGCTTCAATTTTGTCAAATTTATTTGAAAGTGTAATGAAGAAATATGATCGCAAGTTTCGACCTGGATATGATGGAGGTAGGTGTGTTGCGCTTATTAAATTATCTGATGTTAACTGAGCCTTATCTAGTGGGTAAAAACTTTTTCAAAGTCCGCAGTAAAGACGAGTGTATTTACTGCTCACTTAAAACAAGTTTTTAACTGTTAGATAAGATTATCCGATGAGAACCGGGACCTGATTTGATGGAAAGTACACCTGTAGATGATATGCTGTGCTGGTGCAAACTAACCTTAGATCATATCAAGTTCTTGTTTAGATTGTAAACCAGCCCATATTGTAGATGATTAAAGGTTGATTTCCATTAGGCGGAAAATTCCGCGAGAAAGCCAAAAAAGACATTCTTTTGTAGAAATTGATATCACACGGCGTGTGACGTCAATATCTATCAGGCTTTACTTCCTGGGCAATACTGAACTTCTTGTTTAAGAATAAATCGAGTCCATAAATACATCAAGTCTTTCACAAGCAGGCAAAAACTTGTTCAAATCCGCAGCAAAAACGCTAGAACAATGACGTTATTCTAGCGTTTACTACTGAGTTTGAACAAAACTTTGCCCACCGCTTTATATATATGCGTTACATCCATTGGTTGAAATAAGAGTATATAAACACTGTGGAGGAGGAATCTTTTAGCATGGCTTCTAGTTTTGCAGCTTGAAACTATACTCAAAATTCACTTTTCCAAATTGATTACTTGCCCTTATTTCTACTAATGACCAGCTTCGCTTTTTTTCATATTTTTGTGTTATACTTCTATAAACACTTACGTCTCAAAAATATAATCTACTGAAGAGAGGACTGAATGCTCTTGCAATGGATTGGCTTCTTCCTTCAGAAGAAACCAATCCATTACAAGCTCGTTCACCTAACACACTTCTGCACAGATTCATTTTTGCTGAATGTTGTCAATCTTAGTTGATTTATCCTTAATAAAAAAATTTGGTTTTGGAGCGAAACTTTGAGATGTTCCATAACACCATCCATTTATGTGAAATGTTACCCAAGAGCGCAATACATTAACTGCGAGAGCTTTTTTTGCTGCAAGGCGTATTCAAAATCTTTTGAAAACTTACTTTTTAGATGATCCAATAACAGTAAAATTGGAACTACACGTGTTATCATTCAGTAACTTTGATGAAGGAGCAATGGTAAGTACCTAGAAATGATTTCTAAAAAGTCTATATTTGCTGGTCATCGTATTATAGTGCACGGTATAAAAGACTACCGAATACGGACTTGTTTAGCTCCGCGTACGAACTCTGTTGTCACAAATGAGAATACACGATCTTTCACATTGAGTTATTTCATCCAAGTACACTCTTAAGCCGGATTTCCACTTAACCATTTCCCCAGCCAGCAAAAACCTGCTCAAAGTGACTTTGAACAGGTTTTTGTCGGTTGTGGCCTGCCATTTGCGAAATATTTTGCAGTGAGTGACGTAATATTTCTTGTTCGCTAAGCCACGGCGGCAGAAAATTTATTTCGCTGTGAAAGTTGAAATATTTCAACTATTTAGCGAAAGATATTACTAGAATAAGTTAATCCGAGTTCTAAGACACTATGTTTGTTGCTTACTTCTTTGAAATTTTCCCCCAACTTGGGAATAAAGTGCGATTCAAAATCTCACTCGGCAAAACTTTTCGCCGACAAAAAGAATTTGCTTGCTGAAGGCAAAACAATAAGTGGAAATCCAGCTTTAATCTAAGCAAAACTGGGTAACCCAGTGTGCAAAAACGTGTTCTGAGTCCGTATCGTTGTTGCTACGGACCTTGAAGAACCTTTGTACACACTGGATGCTGGGGGGAAATATTTAATTTTAGATGATGGATTAGTTTGTTAACACGTGCACACCGGAGTAATATTAAAAATAATCAAATTTCGGACTTTTCAAATAGATTTTACACATACATCCCCACTGGACTGATACTAGAAAAACCGTATAATTCATTACATCGCAATGTATTTTAAAGGGAACCCACCGGCAGTAGTAGTAAAACAAAATCTTCATACAAAAACTGTTAAAAATAAAAAAGGGACCATCTCCAAAATTCGTTACCGGGGGAAGAGTGCTGAATCAATGATTTTGCAATTGAGTGGTTTCTTCGTCCCGAAGAAACCAATCAATTGCAAGCTCATTGACTTAACACTCTTCATCATAGATTAATTTTTCTCAAAATCATTAAATTTTACTTTTTTAACATATCTGCTAACATATCTGCTTTTGGTAACTATTTTAGAGATGGCTCCTAATAAAATAATACTAATTATTTGTTCTATTTAGGATTTTGGATTGGATTTTTACTTTGCACAATTTTGGAACGATCCTCGTTTCAGAATAGATGACGTTCATAAGAACTCGATTATAAATCTTGTTGGTAAAGAAGTAGATAGTTTATGGTTACCAGATACTGTCTTTGTCAACTCAAAATCATCTAAGTTTCATGACGTCACCGTTAACAATAGATTTCTTAGTATAAACTTTAGCAATGGAGAAATAGTTTATCATTCAAGGTTAGCATTGGGCAAGACTTGTTCAAAGTCCGCAGTAAATAACGATCCCATACACTTCTCCGTATTGGGACTGTGTATTTCCGTATGGAAGACGCGTTTTGTTATAAGCATCCAACCTCATTCCCAGGGCTTCTTGCCTTTTCGAACACGGAAAAGGCAAGAAGCCCTGGGAACGAGGTTGATAAGCATCAGTAAATTTTGAATAAGGTTCAGTGATGCTTAAGTTTAATCCGCATTTTTCTTTATTTCTATGAGTACCTCCCATAAATAAACATAACGCTAAACATAACGCTTTGGGACATGCTATTACTTTTTACGCATTTGTTCTTTTGTAAAACTCTGTATTTTCTGAGATCTTGAAGATTAGAAGGCCAATATTCAGCTTTGTAATGCTTATGAATGCCGATAATCGTATACGGACTGTGTATATCCGCGTTCGGTAACATTCTAAGCGGTGTCCGTATTCAGTAGTATAATCGTTAATTTTTTTGCTGTCAGATACGTCGCGACGTATGTTATTTCGAAGTTATTTCTCTACATTGATCCGACGTTGCGTGCCTACAGTACATGTTTCCTTTAGAATTTCAACAATAGCTTCATGTCGTATGGATCTACGTGATTATCCATTTGATCGACAAACGTGTTATCTTGCTATTGAAAGCTGTAAGTTTTTATCGTCTAAAACTTTCATAAAAGCTTCACCCCAATGGATACGCGACGTCCTGTCTAAACAACGTCGAATAGATGCAGTTTTTGACGTTGCATCGTCAAAACGACGTAATTTTGACGTTGATTAGACGTCTCGCGCTATGAATGTATTGCCATTTGGTAAAATATCGCGTAAAGATTGATTTCCACAAGACAAAAAATTCTACCGATAGAATGTCTTCTTCTGATTTTCGCGGCGATTTTTTTGCCTCGTAGAAATCAACCTTAACCCTATTTTATCGGAGGTCCTTTCGGTAGGATATTTTATCTGAGGAGGAGGGGGGGATGTCCTTTAACCCTTAACCCACTTAACACTAGGTTTTTAGGGGCTCCTCAACACTAGGTCGGACTGGATTCCGCCTCCCCCTCCATTCCTCTCCTCTTCGGATTGCTTTTGTATTACATCATGAAATTTAGCACGATATTAGTACCAAATGCAATGAACTTTTTGGACAAAAAAATATTATTAATGACGTCATTATTTGGCGACGTCATCATTTTTGTAATTTTGCCTGGAAATACGGGACCGTATTTGGTTGTTTATTCACAGTGTGTCATTTAATTTCTAGATGGGCATGATGCTACAGATTTAGTATATAAATGGTATGATTATAATCAAGTAAACTGTACAGAAGAGAAATGTACTAAATTAGTAGTCTATGATAAAGAAATGTCAAACTTTGATGTTGTTGAAGCAGTGAAATCAAAAGAAAAAACAACGTATCACGCACGTAAGAATGTTTCTTCTCAAATTGTAAATTACCCTTACGTTGCTTGAATATTAAGTTCGTATGACTCGCAGTTATCCTTATCAGACCTGGCAGTTTTCTGGTATGCCCCTAACTTAACCATTTGAAGCTCGATGTCAACCTCGTATGACTCGCAGTTAACTTTATAAGACCTGACAGTGACCTAATATGTCCTTATCTTAACCATATGAAGCTCGAAGTTAAGTTTATATATCCTGCAGATAACCTTGTAGTACACAGAATTAATCCTATATAAGCAACAGTTAATCCTACATAACTTTATATAAGTAGAAATTATCCTTATGTGACTCGAAGCCTGAGCTATTTGAACCGAAATTTACCTCATACAGTCCGGGGCTAACAACCTATGACTCGCCAAGGGTTCCACTACATTGGAAGTTATTGTGTTGGATAGCGGAAAGAAGTCCTGGGAACGAGGTTGGGATATTGTAGTATATTTAATGATATTTGCCAGTTAGAGAACTAAGGTCAAAAATCTATAATGATTGTTACAGAACAAAAAAAACGTCATATGGTCGCTACTTTGTCCGTAATAGACACATAAAGTGACCTACGGTGACCTACGGTGGTCGTACTTTGTCTGCTTTTTTATTTGGTTACCGTAAAGTTTAAGCTATAATGTGACGTCACATGTGCTACTTCTGTAACCATGCTATGTTGTAGCCGTGAAATGATGAGAACTTTGATAGCGAAGAAGAGAACTCAACAAGATAGAAAACGTCAACTGCTCTAAGTGTGATAGCCATATACCAATGACGACTTCTGCCAAAAACTTGTCCTGACGAGACAAGATACGAACCAGGTTCTAGAAGATTTGTTCGAAGGTTGTGGACTTTTATTTCACATGTTCTTTCTTTGTACAGAGTACATCCAGAAATTTGTTTTTTATCATTTTACATACTCATATAAAACCATAATAAAACCTTTACTAACTTACTAACATTTACTATATATAATATAGCCAATGTCCAGAAGCAGCCACAAGAAGATGTTCTGTGAAATAGGTGTTCTTATTCTCTAGCTGGCATCCATTTCGGGATTATTATTAGTATAACGCGTGCATTTCAGAACACCTTGTTTCCCAGCTGAACAAGAATTTAGTATAAAGAACAGTTGATATTTCCAGTTACATAAGACTTCTCTGAAACAGAACAGTTTTTCATCGTAAGAACACCTGTTTTCCCCAGCTAACCACAGGAATATCCATCCCAGAACAGATCCCATTTCCAGCTGGAGAAACTTTATTTGGAACCATTTTTCCCCAACCTTAGAACAGTTCATTTTACCAGTCAGAGCTTCTCAAAAACAGATCGATTTTCCCGTCGACGAGATACCAGCCCAGAACAGCTCATTTTCTTACCTAGGAGAGGAATAATAGCGCCAGAACAGATCAAATCTCTAGCTGTACATTGTTTTCTGGAAGGTAGGAACATGTCTAATTGCTAACCAGTACACTCCCTTAGAACCCTTTTTCACCTTTTCACATTTTCAAGAACATCTTCGTGGAATTGTGAAAAATAACAATATTACAAATTGAATAGCCACTTATATTCAACCCCCGGCTTCGGCAAATGTACAATTTGTTCATATCAAAACAAATAGGCAAAGCAAAGAGAGACTTAAAGCAAGTAAAAAAAAACTAATCGAAGATGGTGTATAAAATCATATGAAATAGTATATTTACACGTATCAATGATCGCAAATTAAGCAGCGTTCCTTAAAATGTCTGGAACAGACGGTAAACTGGAACCGTTAGGCGGTTTTTCTTCTCGACGATGTTAGGCAGGCACTGCTTGCAGGTGAAGAAAGTATATTTTTCTTTTTCTTCGATGGTATATCAAGGACGCTGAGAGGTGAAAATTCAGTGCTGCATTGACTCAATTAAAGATAGCATTATCAAACAATATCCACAAGTGTAAGGTGTGTAGACGGCTGGAGTCAAGATCGTTATCACTAGCTAACTACAGACGATTTCTTTTCATTCTTCATTTTCGGCGATAATTCCTAATTTTGCAAGGTCCCCTTTTGAGCATTCTGGTCCACAAGAGTAGCCACACCATTTCCCATCAAAATCGTTGGTATCTGAATAAGAATTATCTTCCATTTCAAAAGAAGAATTCTGGTTATCTAGAACGTCCTGTTCGACTTCCATAACAAACAATTTGTTTATAATTATCATGTAGCACAGATGACGTCATAAGAATAGTGTTTTGCGTATGAAACCATGGCAACTAAAATTGCATATGGCGACGACCGTGACAACTACACAGGCAATTATCAGATTTTCGTTGCGATTTTTGAACTTTTGATTAAACGTACTGATATTTTATGATTTATTAGAAATCTCAGACTGAAATTTAGAAGAAAAAAAGGATAAATAACTGCCGATCACCACTGTAGAGAAGAGATTTGTCCGAATTTGGATGATCGGCATAACCCATGATACGGACTCTCTCGAGACCGCATATGACAGTCATTCATTCTGTATTTTCTTCACTTAGAATCATTCTCCAGTGCTACAGCTCGGTTTACCTTCCAACGTCGGACGCAGTATTTTATATTACAAGTATATGTACCGTGCATACTTCTCGTCATGGTGACATGGACGTCATTTTGGATTACACCGAAAGCTGTACCTGCTAGATCTGCTATATGCGTCACCACAATCTTAACTTTAATGACGATGCTTGGAATCGTAAATGTTAATATGCCCAAAGTTAGTTACATCAAGGCATTGGATTTATATTTACTTGTCTCGTTTATCTTCGTGTTTTTATCTTTATTGGAATTTATATTGGTATTAAACTTTTCAAAATTTTATGCGATGAACAAAAGACGGAACAAAAAGGTAATAATATTTTAGGATTTGCGGCGGAGAGCCGTAGGTCAACGATCTTGAATTTGATTTATTCATTTGTAATGAAATAACCAATAAATTACAAGAGCCTTGACAAGTGTTGGCAGTTCTATTTATTTTCTTAAATTGAATTTCTTTAAAGGCATTTTTTTTAATACGAAGAATGACCTTTACATTTTGAACGGCTATCGACACGATCCTAGACACAGTCAGTGTAAGTATACACTTTTATCTAGGCGGCGCCGTTATGCAAGATTATGGGGCACACAATGGGCAAAAACCTGTTCAAATTCCGCAAAAAAAACGCTATAGCAACGTCGTTCGACGTTGTTCTAGTGTCTTTACTGCAGACTTTGAAGTTCTTACTTAATGGGATGTGACTGTGTTTTTTTTACGCCAAACGTCTTTACTGTCGACTTTAAACTGAGAAAGAGATCATTATATGATAAAATTTAAATCTTGATGAATAAATGTTATTTGTATTTCTTTTTAAAATTAATTTTATTTTTCTATTTATTTTTTAGCGCACGAAAAGATCATCTAATGATAAAAATACATTAAATGGATACATAGATAAACATAATGGTCACATGACAAATACACGAGTAAGAAAGAACATTCATTGTGATAGAAAAATATCACGTGATACAATTCTTGAGATGGAATTTGAGGACAAATACGATGATGAGGAAAATTCCCAAACATTATTTCATGGCAGTTTGTCAACCACTGATATGGTGGCGAGATTTTTATTTCCTCTTGCGTATACATGCTTTAACATAGGTTACTGGACTTCATATTTATCGCAAGGCTCTGAGTTTCAGGAAATGATGTAAAAATGAAAAATGTTCTGTTTAATGGAAGTCAGGCCATACTGAACGTAGGGCTCATGTTGGACACACTCACCTTGAATTTTTCCCATTCAATTAGTTATTATTAGTCAATATTAGTTTTTCAGAAACGATTCGTACATAATTAATACATGAGCTTTAAGCGAGACGTATTTTCATTGAGTAGATAAGTAATCGAGACATAAATCTATCGATTGCTTATATAATTGATAAATATTGACTGATCAAGTAATGGAGACATCAACCTCGTTGCCAGTGCTACTTTGTCGACCTTCTTCAGGAACGAAACAGCGAAAACATATCTTCATTAATGGAATAGGAAGTGGAGATGTATACCCAGTGGGCAAACACTTGTTCAAAGTCCGCAGTAAAGATGCTAGAACAACGTTGTGAACGCTGTTCTAGCGTCTTTACTATGGATTTTGAGCAAGTCCACTGGTTATTAATTGAATGTGAACTAATCGAGGTGTGTCATCTTCATTGAATGAATAAATACCTAGCTACATTGAATGGCTAGCACTGAAGATATAACTTCATTAGAGTAATCGAGACAAATCCACGCAGATTGATTAGCTAATCTAAATATATCTCATTGATTAGCTATTAAACAAGACTTGGTTATCAACATCTGTTTGTTAAGTAATCGGGACATATTTTCATCGGATTGTTAAATAATCGAGACATATCTGCAATGGAAGATTAGAAACATTGAATAGTTATCAATCGAGACATTTTTCATTAAATGATAAAATAATCGAGACTTACATTCTCTTTCCTCAACACTTTTAGTAGCTATCAACATTTTCCGAAGCGGAGATTGGAACCGAAGTTTATATTTGAAAAAAATAATATTAATGTATGATGCAGGATATGTGTTTACGATCATTTGAGTTTAGATGTAGTTAGATGTAGTATGATGTAGTATTTTTTGTTATATTTGTACTATCTTGTATATTAGTTGCAAAGAAGAGGATTTAAGGACCATCTTCAAATTTCGTTCTCAGGGGAAGTGTGTTGAATCAATGATCTTGCAATTGGTTGGTTTCTGCGTCCCAAAAAAAACAATCTTTTGCAAGCTCAGTGACTTAACACTCTTCATCGTAGATTCATTTCTCTCAAATTTATTAATTTTGACTACTTTAAAGCTGCTAAAATATCTGCTTTTTGAAACAAATTTTGGAAATGTCTCCAGAGTCGAAGCTCTTGCGGCTCATTATACGGCATTAATCCTTTATATCTTACAAATATGTGACCCATACAGAGTATAGAGCATTACAATCAAATAATGAGGACATTCAAGCAGTTGGATGATCGTTGTCATCCTATAGTTCTCCAAGATGGTTAGATTGGAGTTTATAACCTCCATGTTGATTTCCATCAGATGGAAATCTTCTATGCGAAAACATAAATCAATTGTGACGTCAATTTCTACTAATGAAATATTTTCATTATTAAGTGGCAGCCATATTGGTTTTAATATATATTAATATCTATCTGCCCTTTACATAGGCACTTCACAGCTTTTATACCATGTCTTTTTGAAGAGCTAAGCACAGGGTTAAACATATAATCATTTTAGTTTTATTGAGAAAAAAACATATGAAGAAAGCAGTGACATTTTATTGAGAAATCGTTGTTTTAATTTTTACGAAATCAAAGTTTACGTAAACATTTTAGGTTATACTATCTTACATTTTTTAAATCGCGCCTCCGTAAAGAAAGTGATTTCTTGAAATAGACGTCTGTCGTGGTCACGGCGGCTGTGGCGGATACAAAATCGAATATGTTCCAAGTGCCTGGGTACTAGGCTGCTAGGAAGAGCAGAATTTGTCGAGTTTGCAAATAAATCTAAGATCCTAAACCCTGAGTCTACTCGGATAAATCTTTGAGATAAATCTCAAGGGACGTCAAGTGGTCATTTTCCGTATTTACGTTTTACTTGTGGTTTGTATTGCTTGTTGAAATTTGTAAAATGTCTCATAATTTATGCAATCGGATGTAGGATCCTTTAAAAAAATAAAAAATCGGTAACTAGGGATAAATTTCACCTAACAACCATATTTTTAACAGGTTGTAAATTTATTTTTCAATTTTTTCCTTATTTTTACTTGAAAATTATTTTGGTATATGGTTTGGAAGAAAATAAATTTTCACCTGCACCACCTGTTTTCCCGCTATGACGCCTTGTGAGTAATCAAAAATCATAAAAAAATGCTTATAAACCATATTTCTACTGGGCTTTTATAATTGGTCCTTAACATTATTATAAAATATATTCGTCCCAAAAATGCAAAGCCTATAAGTGGCGGCAGCACCCTAATTACCCAGCTTTTTCTTACATTCATTGCTTCAGCTGGTTTTCGTTAAAAAGGCAATGGTCGAATAGAACTGGCGGTTCTACATGTTCAGAGGGTTAAGGTTTTGACAATAAAAAGAGTTTGGTTGAAGCCATTTTGCTTCGTATGTTTTGGACCAGCTGGAAGTTGGGTTTTCTACTAATTCAATTCCCAGTTTGAAATTTACGAAGTATGATATCCTTGTCACGTGTTTGGAAGTATTTGAATAATTCGATTATATCGTACTGTGCTCTCATGTACGATAATGTTGGTAAATCAAGCTTGTTCAGTCTTTCCAGGTAATTGAGATCATAGAGCTCGTCAACGAGTTTTATGGAGCGTTTTTGTACGTTTTCTATCATGTACACGTATTTGAGGAGATGAAGACGATGTATAATTTCACTAATGAATGAGACTTATCGGTAAGTTGAAAATTGTTACTGATTTTATGAGCATTATGTTTAAAATGTATTAAGTATTAAAACAAAGCTGAAGCTTTTTAGCATGAGGATTAGTTTACCGGAGCATAAGAGAACGAGATTCGGTCTTCACAAGTAATTAGGTTGCAGAACGAGGATGAGGGAGAGAGTGGGTCATAACACAAATAAAGGGTGGGCACGAAGATCTCTCATCTTCTTGACAAAAATAAATTTTGACTTACTTATAAGAGTAATTTATTAATAATAATTTATTAAGCAATAGATTTTAAAAATCAATTGCAATAGCTATAAATATTTCCCAAATATATGTGTAAATTAGGATTATACTAAATGTGATAAAGTTTCAAGGCTTCAGCGTTTACACAAGAAAAATTATTCGAAAAAATATTGCACCCTGGCGGAATCTGCAATCCGAAATATAGCGCATCAAGTTTTTGGCGTTGATCCGATAGCCGGAAGACGTTAAATTTACTTTTCCCAGTAATGACTTGACTAAAACAAGCAGATGAAAATAATTTTATTTTATACTTTCCATTGTGAACGCCTTCCGATCATAAGAACGACCAAACATTAAGGTATTTCTTTACACAGCCGGTTTGTTTACGTCTCTATATTATTTTTATTCAAATGAACAGTGAAAGAATAGAAATTGGAAAACGTTCTACGAAGACAAGACAATACAATTACGATGATGCGCATCTTGATCCTTTTATTTTACTGCTTGCAGGGACTGAAAATCACAGAAGGTATGTCTAATTTTGATGACTCGCTGATATGTAAGCAAAAGACAATAATAAAACAATTTTGCTTCAATTTGTATAAAGATTTTGAAACACAAAGTGTTCTATGGATTTTGACCACCACTAATAGCTTCAGTGAAAAGACTACCGAATACAGACCCTTATCCCAGTGGTAAAAAACTTGTTCAAAGTCAGCAGTAATGGCGCTAGAACAACGTCGTTCGGCATTGTTCTGCTATATTTACTGCTGACTTTGAACAAGTTTTACCCACTGGGTCAGTTTTTTATTTTTTTAAAAAAAATGATCCTCGATAAATTGCATGACAAATAATAGAATATCTAGTCACATAAGCCATTCATTCAAAAGATATGAAAAAGCCGTCCTGAATAGATTAAAAATCTGTTTCCATTAAACAGAAAATTATGCATTGTCATCCTTATGGAGATCAATCAACCCGTACAAAAGAAAAAGCAGTCTATTAGGATTGATTGCCATTAGATAGAAAATTCCGCACGAAAGTCGAAAGAAGACATTCCGTCGGTAGAAATTAACATCACACGATGTGTCAATATTTACTGATGGAATGCGTTTTTCTGGCTTACGTGCGTATTTTCTTTGCCTAATGGAAATCTACCTTTATATTCAAGCATGTTATTCTCAGTGGGCAAAACTTGTTCAAAGTCAGCAGTAAAGACACTAGAACAACGTCATACGACGTTTTTCTAGCGTCTTTACTGCGGACTTTGAACAAGATTTTGCCAACTGTAATTTATTTCTAGGCGGTCAAGGATTTTACAACATTGCACATATGACAAATAACGTCGAATCTGTGTTATGGGCAATGAATGAAGGCGCAAATAGTGTCGAGGTTGATCTTCAGTTTAAACAAGACGGAACGCCGTATTCATTCTTTCATGTTTCACCGTGCGATTGCAGCTGTATGTGTGAATTGTAAGTAGAAGTTTATTTACGCGATTGTAAATAAGGTTTCATACAAGTTTTGTTTATTAATGATTAGAGACTTATACTGTTGTGTTAAAGTGGAATCTCTATAGAGCGGACACTATTATGTATGCAAAAGTGTCCGGCATTACTTTTTATTGTGTAATAGTTGAGAAAACAATCATAATTAACAAATATAACAATATAAATAATTGTTCTAGCTAAATTTCCTTTTTCACTTTCCATGCCAGGTTTTTACGGGTACTGCGGTTGGATGCATGAAATGATGAGGTATGCAAATTCGGGTGTAATAGAGCCTGGGGAACTTTGTGGTCAATTTCCAAGTAAAACAGAGCAGTAATCCAGAAGTTACCGGGGTGTGGTACATTAGACCCACCCCCACCGTGTTATTCAGAACGAAGCTTCTGCTTTAGAGGGAATTTAAGAGAAGTAGTGGTGCATCAGAAAGCTTTATAGCGTGTCAGTTTTTTTTATTGTATTGTATTTTTAATTTTTTAAATCATTTCCTCCTCTTAAGGTTGCGGCCACTACTACGATCAGACGTTTTTAATCTCCAGATCTTAATCATTCACAATGATGGGTGACACAACGATCAACCCTATTGATCCCTAAACATGACCGCAACATAGGAAGAGGTAGGAAGCAGTACCACAAGGGAATTGGCTCTAAATTTTAACCCGAGGGTGGTTTTGAACCGGGAACCTCCCGATGATAAGTTCCACTGCTTAACCACGGAGCCACTATTGCTGAAGATATTATAGAGATTACACTGTATTTCACGATTCCTATTAAATAATCAAGATGTACACTTCTCCCAGTGGGCAAATACGTGTTCAAAGTCTGCAGTAAGGACGCTAGGAGTGTGATTTATTAAAACGCATCGCTGTCTCTCTGGGTAGCTGGCTGTCATCATTTTTTTGCAAAATGACGTAA
>JAULBZ010005562.1:0-13291 GCA_032360805.1 Neoturris breviconis | reverse complement strand
CTTAGCACATAATATCATTTGCATACACACATTATACATCATAGTATTATGTATACACTAAATAAAAATAGAGAATATGCATGTCATAGCCTAATATATGAAATAAGCTATAATGCTTTTATACGTTTTAAATAAAGGCGACTGCAAGAATATAGACTACATGTATACAGGCTACATGTCACGTGTATAACCTACATTCACAAAGAGATTAATTTAACTCGTTAAAAAAATATTTTTGGTGTCTTAAACCAGGTTTCCATTCAGCGCATGTTTGGCCAGTTTCCGCGTGGCCAGTTTCCGCGTGGCCAGTTTTCTTTGCTTAAAAAAACTAGTTAAAATGATTAAAAAATATTGACCTAGTTTTTTTAAGCAAAGTTTTCAGCTGTGAAGCTCCAAAATACACATCCACTAGTGATATCCGAGAGTTATTATCAGACTTTCATTATTTCTATGAAGGAATGTTTTTTAAGTAACGTTTTCGGCAGTAAAGCTCAAACTATACTCAATCTGTGGCATTCTTGAGCTTTGTAACTGAACACCTTACCCAACATAACATTCCTCCATAGTTGTTTTTAGACTTGTGACAGCAAACCAAATTGAATGGGGACATTTAATCGAACCATTGGGATATGGTCAACTACTGACTAAAGCATAGAAATAGCAAACGTTAATCCTAGGTCTAGACAAAGTATCTAAATTTAAAGTATTAATGAAAAGTCAATACCTTCAAATCCTTTCGCTTTGGTCCGACCAAATGAACAAAGAAATAATTAAGAAATGCAGCCATAGAATCTGCCATACAAGGACTTGCAAATGGCCTAAAACAAAAACATATATGATTGTGTTAAGTCAGACTCAAGGCCAAAAATAGCTTAATTATAGCTTCAAAGGTGAAAACTATACTCGAAACACACTCAACCAAAGAGGCTGTATGGAGGCTTCTGAATTCACGGCGGCATTCCCCTGTAGAGGAGCATCTTTGGAGACTAATTTGCCGCCTCTTGGGTGCAAATTAGCCTCCAAAGATGCTCCTCTACAGGGGAATGCCATCGTGAATTCAGAGGCCTGTGTATGGCAGTTAATTTCAGATTTAAGCATTAATATCAGGAACTGTCCTCAAATTATTTGCTAAAAATCTACAGATTAAGTAAAAATGTTGCTTCTCACCTTTGAGAAAAATTAATGTGAGAAAATAATAATCTAAAGGTGGATTCTAAATGAAAGTGATATCACTCGTTAGGTGATACTGACACTGCTTTCAACCATTGTAATGGCTTCATTTAGAATTAGTGCGAAAGAATTCGCCTAGTGGAAATCCGCCTTTAATTATACCTTTGAATATCCCTTGTAATATAACACAGAACATGCACTAAATGAAGCCATTACATCGGTTGAAAGTGATACCACTCGTTAGGTCACACTGCTTTCAACCAATGTAATGGCTTCATTTAGAATTAGTGCGAAAGAATTTGCCTAGTGGAAATCCGCCTTAAGATATACCATTCTTATTACCTTTGAATATCTCTTGTGATATAACACAGAACATGCACTGTTTCATTAGCCATTGTATTATAAGCTCTTGCAAAATGTCCAAATTGAAGTAAGTTTTGTTGTTTCTAGAAATATCATGATCGAGTAACGAAGTCTGAAATTAACATTTAGGCATTACCTGTAGAAGAGTGTTTTTTAGTACCATAAACACTCCTCCACATGTGATGTTCAACAGTTACTTTGAGGCCTAAGTAATAATTGCTGATTTAACAATTCATAGAAAGTAAAACAATGGTTGAATTAAGAGTGAAAGATCACTGTGGAGGAGGGATTTATGAGAATAGCTTCAGGCATTCTCCAAAGTGATTACTCACTCTTATTTTGACCACTGAAAAATTATAAATCTCTAATCATACATGAACTTATGCTCCAAGGATTTTAGCATTTACTTCGGTATAGTGAACAAGAGGAAGTCTAACATTGATGAAATTAAACCAGGCTGGTACAATAAAGATGATTCCTACTCAAACAATCTATTTTAGGTCTGCAAAATATAAATATTGATGAAAATAATGTCGTTGTGTTGAAATGCTGCCCACCATTTAGAAATTTGGGATGGACGATAATAATTTACAATATACATTTTATTAACATGATGTTCGTAAGAGACCATCTCAAAATTTTACTCTAAAACCGACTTTTTTGTTAGGGTTATCTAAAATTGTCAAAATTCAACAAAAATAAATCTGTACAGAAGTGTGTTAGGTCAATGAGCTTGCAATGGAATTGTTTCTTCGGTACGAAAAACCACTCTATTGCAAGATCATTGACTCAGTGCTCTTCTCTTGAGAAGTAAACATTGCATACGCAAGTTCAAAGTAACTGATTAATAACCTGTTGCTTTTCTTCATTTTGTAAATTATCCCAAGCTCCACTTTCTTTTTCTTGTTCCAAAGTTTTAATCATAACCAGGTTCTATAATAAGGAAATTGATAAGAAAAACCATTAACACGTAAATCGGTTGACAGAAAATCCCATAAAGAGAATCGGTTGGTGGAAAAACCCACAAAGTGAAATGGTTGGCAAAAAATCCCCAAAGGGAATCAGTTGTTGTACATTCCCATGAAGGGAATCAGTTGGTGGAACAGTCTGCAAAGGGAATTAGTTGCTGGATAATCTGCGAAGGGGATCAGTCGGAGGAACAGTCTGCAAAGATAATCAGTTGGTGTATCATATGCAAAGAAAAATCGGTTGGTAGAACAACCCATAAAACGGAATCAGTTGATAGGACAATTTACAAAAGGAATTGGCTGCTGGGACAATAACTAAAGTGAATCACTAAGTAAAACAATCTACAAAGGGAATTGGTTTGTGGAATAAACTGCAAAGAGAATAGGTTTATGGAAAAATCTGAAAAGGGAACCAGTTGATGAGACAATCCAATCAACAACGGAAATTCATTAGTAAAAAAAACCCAAAGGGATCCAATCTCTAACGGGGATTCATTATTGCAAATCCTCCAATGGGAATCAGTTTGTAAGACAATCTGCAATGGTGAGACAATAAACAAAAGGAATTTCTTGACAGAACAATCTGCGAAAAGAATCAGCTCGAGGAAAAACCAATAAAGCCAATCTTTGTGTATAGAGCAAAATAAAACATATACTTTTGTAAACAGTTATCACTATTATTTAGCAGTCTACAACACTCAGTTCATTTTCAACTCATCTCAACTCAGCAACATGATCATATTGTTTCGACTGCTTCTAATCAAAAACTGAATGATAACCAAGCAATTAACCATATTCTATCTGGGAGGGGGAGGATGAAATAGGGTTAAAAGAATAGAAAATGAGTACAATTAGTTTACATACCTGCAAGGCTTCATCGAGCAAGAATGTACTGTCATTTACAAGTAGATTGGTAAATCGTGGAAATGTAGAGAAATCTAAATCCCTTTTGTAAACAAGTTTACCCTAAAATGAAATGAACATAAGGGATCATCTCAAAACTTCGCTCCAAAACCAACTCTTTTGGCAGCCCTAGTTAAATCTACTAAAGTTGACCAAAATTCCACAAAAATGAATCTGTACAGAAGTTTTTTAGGTCAACAAACTTGTGATGGATTGGTTTCGATCCATTGCAAGATCGTTGACTCAGTGCTCTCCTCTGTAGATTTTATTTTTGAGACGGTCCCTAAAGTTTATTAAAACAAAAGCAATTCAAATAAACATATCAACTGAGGATAGTACATGCCGATCTAAGAAAAACACACTCCTACAAAATAGACCAATTATATGCATTTCAAATCCTGCGCTCTTGAAGCAAAAAAATAAATAAATAAATAAATACAAAGCAAAATAATTTCTTTGGCAGAAATATATTAATAGACTTAAGGTAAGGGGGAACATTCTGCGCGTAAGCCAAAAGAATATATTCCATTGGTGGAAATTGACATCACACGCCATGTGATGTCCATTTCTACCAATGGAATATCTTCTTTTGACTTACACACAGAATTTCTAACCTACTGGAAATCAACCTTTATATTTTGGATAAAAAGATAAGAAGGACTACAGCACAGTGTTCTGATAGCCCCGTGGGCAAACACATGTTCAAAGTCCACAGTAAAGAGTGTCTTTACTACGGACTTTTTTTTGAGTTTTGAGCAAAGCTTCAAATTAAAAAGCCTGAAGTTATGTACAAAAGTCACACCACTGCAGTTATCATTTTTACTCATTATTTCGAACACATTAAATGAACTTACTTGTTCATACAGTTTTCTAAATGTTGCATAATACGTTGGAATATTCCATATATATTCTAATATCTCGTACATATAATGTCGATATGCTAAAAGAAAAATTACGGAAAATAAGAAGCTATCTCCACAATTCGTTTCAAAAAGCAGATATTTTAGCAGCTTTATAGTAGTCAAAATCAATAAATTTTAGAAAAATTAATCTACAATGAGGAAGGTTAAGTCAATGAGCTTGCAATTGATTGGTTTCTTTGGGACGAAGAAACCAATCAATTGCTAGATCATTGATTCAGTACACTTCCCCTGGGAACGAATTTTGGAAACTGTACAAAATATTCAACAATCACTTGAAAAGTATGACGGAAATTTATTAAACTGTTTTTATTTTAAATATGATTTAGGATTTTATTCTGAAGAATTGTCACCAGATGTATCTAACATTACCACCATGCTTTCACCTCTTGCTCCTAGCTTGTGATGGTGTGGATGCATCTGTTGACGCAGCAGATTTAATAGACGATAGATACAAAGGTTAATAGATGATAGATACAAAGGAAAGTTTGTTTGCAAAAACGTTATTAACTTGCTGAAAACTCTCTCTTATCTAAAGATCTTAAATTTGTTCGAACTCCAGTATGTTAATAGAGCTGCCCTAAAGGAGAAGTTGGAAGTATTTGACATAAGAGTTTAATCCTAAAGGAAATAATGCAGCTATTGAGATATATTTAAGCAGACTAGAGGAGGAAGATAAGATACTAAGTTAACATATTCAAATCTGACAAAGAAGGAGAGACAAGCTATCAATTCACTAAGAGATGATAATAAAAGAAGCAGATAAAGGGTCAGCTATAGTCTTATGGGATAGGATTTTCTCAAAGAGGCAGGGATGCAACTGGGAGATGAGGTAGTCTATGAGGAACTTTTTGGGGACGTAGTTAATCCGCTGACAAAAGACAAAAGTCTCTACTTTAGAAAAAATCCCTTTTTGGCCAATACTTTCACCAAAATTGACAAAATCGAAAATTCTGGCCAGCAGGATCATAACAATTGACTATAATGCCACACCAAATTTAAGGACGGCACCATGCATTTTCGGTCTATTGGATCAAAATTGCAATTTGAACCCTTTTTGCCCAAATCTTGGGACCGAGTGGACAAAATTGGCGAGCCAAATATATCTAGTTAAAAACTAAGAGCTAAAATATCGCCACGAATGCTGGTACCAATGCTAGCACTTCGGGAACGTAGACTATTAAGAAATGTAGGCCGCCGCCATGAAGTGATAGCAATAGCCCATCTATTGTTTAGTGGACTAATAATTATTGTGGAAGTGTGATTTTTGAGCATAGCTTCAGACTTTATAGCCTGATTAAATATTCAAAAATCTCTCCTCCACAGTGATTATTTGATCTTCATCGAGCACTGATTGATTAATTGCTACTGACTAAATATGAAAAAGTAAAAACAAACGAAAACATTCTTACTAAATTTCTGTTCAAATTCCATAGCATGACCAGTACGTTCAATATCAACAAACAGCTGCAGGAGAGATTTGGGCAAGATCTTTGGAACAACTGGACTTTGCTCAAAAGCTTTCTTACGGAAACTCTATAATAAATAGACATTTATTAAGCAATATTTCTACAATCTAAACAAGGGTAAAATAACTGAATATTTGCAGACAAATTCGTCAGAAATTTCTGAGAAATCTCTCCTCCGCAGTGATGACTGACATATAATTCAACTCCATGTAGAAGGAATTCTCTTTAATTTTTACATAGAAGAGCTGCTGAGTTATTGGCTTCTTTGTTACAAAGAGTGCTAAAGCAAAGTTTTTTAGATTGGTAGGGCCTAGCCTTAAAATAAAGTACTCTGCAGTATCAAATAAGCAGGTGGGACGCTTATTAATTTTTGGAAATCTTTCTAACCACCTCCCCCCTCACTCTTATTCCAACCCCCTGCTTTTAGCAAATCAACAATAACATAAAACAGTAAACTCGATAAAAAGCTAAAATAGACGTTAAAAATAGTTAGAATTTAGTACAAATTGACTATTCGACTAGTCCCTAAGCAATTGCCTGATACACAAACCCTAGCGATAGCAAAGTACAATTGTTATTATGTTTATTTAGTAACAATAGAAACATTTCTCCCCGTGGGCTTAATAAACTTAGGAGAATTTCCAACCACTTTGCTTATTTCTATTCCCCCTTTTATTTGATGCTGCCGGGTATTGCTAATTATTATCGTCATATGATGGAGCCTGAGGGGTAAGAAATATTTGAAATTATAGAAAGAATGCATTTTGACGAATAACAAATTATATGAATTATGTGTATCAATAAATACAAATTCGAATGATAAAAAATAATCTGTTCTTGCAGTTTTCCATAGCCGTAATAAGAGTAAATAATCACTGTGGAGGAGCAATTTTTGAGCATAAAGCTATGCACAGAAATCACACCTCTACACAGTTATTATTTGCACTTTTTATTAAACAATGAATGAATTTACAATATTGTTACTATATCACAAAATAATTCTAAAATGTCAACTTGGAAAATTTAATGGGCAGCCATGGCACCCCATGCAATTGTGACCGTAAAGAAAAAGAAACCAGAAACCAAATAACTGCAAACAGCACCCCTATTCAAAATTTTATTTCATACACTTAACTAGAATTTGCCATTTACATCTTGCACACTAGCTATTAAAGAATGAAGCAACCATACTTACAAAGGAGAATAGGTTGTTTTGCTTTGATCGGTCTTTTGGAAGAAATGCTGCTAAACATTCTGCTAATTTTGCTCTCAAATGTGGATTTTTGATACGCGTTGCATCTCTACAATAACAGATAATACAACAATGCAGCAATGTTTAAAATAAGAGCAAATAATCACTGTGGAGGAAAACCTGAAGAAATTCTTAAAAATCCTTCCTCCACAGTGATTATTTACTCTTATCTCAAACACTGTGCAGAGGTTAATATAACTTCCAGTCATCAATGTGGAGGAGAGATTTTTCATATTATTTACAGCCAAATTGGCTGAAAGTATTTTGAAAAATTTATCCTCTTCAATGATGACTGGTAGTTGTACAAAGTCCTGATGATTCAGTAATTGATAGAAGTATAGAAAATCTTTGCAAACAGAAGTATTTTGTGAATTTCCCCAAAATCTGCAAAATGAAATAATGTGCAAGAAAACTTATATTGCCAATTTGCAAAATTAAATGTTTACGGAAACATGATAAAATTAACCTATCCAGTTCAGGATCTACAGAGGAGAGTACCAAGTCAACAATCTTGCAATGGATTGGTTTCTTTATACCGAAGAAACCAATTCATTGCAAGCTCGTTGACATAACACCCTTTTGCACAGATACGTTTTTTGTTGAAGTTGGTCAATTTTAGTTGATTTAATCCTACCAAAAAGTTGTCTTAGCAACGAAATTTTGAGATTGTCCCTAATAGTTAAATAAAAATCTTTCTTTCCCCCTCCCCTTCCAGCTGACAAAAACTTTTTAAAGTCAGCATTAAAGACTCTAGAACAATGTCATTCAACATTGTTCTAGTGTCTTTACTGCAGACTTTGAATAAGATTTTGCACACTGGCTTGGTAGGATTTTCAAAATTAAATACAGTGAACGAAAAGTTTGTTCTTCATTAGCAAATAAAACCTTTTTTTGCCAAATTCATGAAATTAAATGTTCATAAAAAACAGGTTGTTTTCTTCGATTCGTAATTTCTACGTAATATAAACAGCTAATGGAGAACATGATCCATGAAATGTACTGTGGAGGTATGCTCAAAAAAATGTTTAATAACAAACATTTAAAATTATCAGTATAACCCTGATCACATGTGTGGAGGAGTGTTTTTAGTATAGTGTTCAGCTTTTAAGCACTGAACACTATACTTAAAAACACTCCTCCACAAGCGATATCCGGCAGTTATATTCAGGGTTGCAGTACAACCTAAACTAGTAAATATACTCACCCTAGAAACACAGCAAAGAATTCCATTAGATGTTGTAAAGTATCACTTCTTTCTAAACATTCTTCATTGAAATGTCTAAATAATATAAAACTATCATTCTCAACACATAGATTACTAAAAACGGATTAAAAACGAGGAGAAAATGGTATAAATAATAGAAATGTATAAGAAAGCTTTTTAACACATTTATAGCAGCACAAACCTTGAAATAACTGCCGGACATCACCTGTGGAGGAGTTTTTTTTTAGTTTAGTTTTCAGATAGACAGCTGAAAACTAAACTGAAAAACACTCCTCCACAGGTGATGTCCAGCAGTTATTTCAAGGCTTGCAGTAGTGCACTGTGACAAACATTTTGTGCATGTAGTATAAAAAAACAGATTTCACCTGTCGTACAATAACACTGACTTTACACAATTAATTGTCAATGGTCAAAGTAATAGCAAAATACTCACTATGGAGGAGGGATTTTTGAGCATAGCTTCTGGCTTTGCAACCTAAAGCAATGCTCAAAAACCCCTCCTCTCCAGCAATTATTTGTGTTTATTTCGGCCACTGTTTCATCTTCAGGGGATAAAATAACTGCTAGTCATAACTGTGGAGGAGAGATTTTTCAGAATATTTTTAGCTTGAATATATTCTGAAAAACCTCTCCTCCACAGTGATGACTGGCAGTTATTTTAACCCCTGCATTATGTTTACCCCATCATTCGAATAGTATCACCAACATTCTCAGGAAAGAATTCAGGAATAACAGTTAGTGCTGGAGAAACCTAAAATCAAATGAATAAGAGCAAATAATCACCGTGGACAAGTAATGTTTGAGCATAGCTTTAGGTTATAAAGCCTGAAGCTATGCTCAAAAATCGTCCATCAACGGTAATTATTTAGTCTTACTTGGACAACTGCAAACACTATTGAAAGAAGCCGGCAGAACTGAGCTAAAGTTAATCCAAGCACAAGGAAATTAAATTTGAATACACACATCAAACATTAACTAGTATACTATGTATACTATGTATATAAGAATGCTATTCCTATAAAAATAAACCCATACATAGACCTTATATAAAAGCCTATATGGATACAGGCTGTATACTTACTCAAAATCAAAATTTGAAAAATATTTTAAATAACCACTAATTTGTCAATACTCGGTCCCAAGTTGACAAAATATGGCCTGATCACATAGAATGCCACTGCCATTATTTCAAGATAGTAATACAACTTTTCGGTGTATTTTGTTGGCAAAAAAATATTCATAGTCTTTGGTTAAAATAATTTTTAAAAATATTGGCTATAATATGTAAACATTAATGTACACTTCTCAAGTGGGTAAAAACTTGTTCAAAGTCTGCAGTAAAGACACTAGAACAACATTGGAAACAATGTAATAGTTTTTACAGCAGACTTTGAACAAGCTTTTGCCCATTGGGTTAGTTTGTTTTGTCTTACGTTACCTCACTGCTTAAATACTTTGCTTTTAATTCTCTATGTTTAGATATGTTATATTCAAAACCAGATAATGTCTGTTGGATCAACCAATATGATGTTGCAACACAAAACCTTAATGCCAAATCAGATAAATTGGGACTAACAAGATGAGCCTGAAAAAAGAAAGAAGAAAATATCTATTAATACAAAATAATACAATCAAGTAGATATCAGGTCTCTGAATTCAGGTCGGCATTCCCCTGTGTAGGTGCATCTTTGGAGACTATTAGTCATTCCTCCACAGGGGAATGCTGACCTAAATTCTGAGGGCTGAGATATTCATAATAATATCCACGAGGAAGAGTGTTACATACAATAGTGATCAAAATAAGATCAAATAATCAATGCAAAGGAGTTTTTGAGCATTGCTTCAGGCTAGCTGTGCTCAAAAATCCCTCCTCCAGTGATTATAACTGTTATTTTGACTACTGTAGAGCATTCTAAATAAGTGTAAAAAATCATTGTTGATAAATAATATTTGAGCATAGATTCAAGCAATAAAATCTGAGGCTCAAATATGAATCCCAAACCAATGGGCAAAAACTTGTTCAAAGTCTGCAGTAAAGACGCTAGAACAACTTCCTTTGACGTTATTCCGGAGTCTTTATTGCTGACTATGAACAAGTTTTTGCCCACTGGGAACAGTGTTACCTTGATAGCTAATTGTCTTCTGATACCATTTTCAAAATCATTTTTCATTCCTTCAATCATAGCATCACCACTACCTTGAAAACGTGTTTCTTGGTATAAATTGCTAAGCTGAAATCAAAAAGAGTTCAAAAAATTCAAGAAAATTGCCATGAAACAAAATAGTACTGTAAACACTTTCCTTTAAACAGTGTTCGAAATAAGAGCACATAATCACTGTGTCAGAGTGATTTTTGAACATTACTTCAGGCTTACTGGTATGGAGTAATGCTTTACTAACCACTCCACCACAGTGATTATTTGCGATTAAAATAAATAATCAGCAGTAGATGCTCTTATATGAAATAATAAACATGTAGTATATCTTTCATTAAAAAACATAAGATTTTGGACGCAGAAAAACATCAGTGCTGTAATAATTGTCTAAGCTTCTGCTTTATTAGCTTGTTTTTATTAATCAGAATAATTTCCTTTTCAGATCATCTGTAAAGTCCGAAAATCAAATCAGAAATGCTGAAAGCAAGCAAACTTTGTCCAATTGTTTTGATTTTGTTTTAAAATGTGGAATTTGGTAGTCTTTTTTACAAAAATAAAATCTGCTGAGGAGAGTACTGAGTCAGTGATCTTGAAATGGTTTGGTTTCTTCGTACCGAGAAACCAAACCATTGAAAGCTGATTGACCTAATACACTTCTGCAGAGATTAATTTTCGTTGAATTTTGGCAATTTTAGTTGATTTAACCCTGACAAAAAAGTTGGTTTTGGAGCAAAATTTTGAGATGGTCTATAAAAGTCTACCTATTAAGTTTGTTCGTGCAAATGTGTTGCTATTTAAAGCCCAACTGGTAGTTTATTTACAGAAAATGTGGTACACTTGAATAATAACCATATTTATATTCACATAATTCAGAACAAGAAAGATGAAAAAGTTTTGTTTGACCACAGTATTGAATATAATATTTATATTTGAGTAATAACGTTTTTATGTACATCATAACCACAACAATAATATTGATTTCGAAAGAATAATGACGTTTTAAACTTGAAAGTAGTTATAGTATAGAAAAAAATTAATAAATTAAATAATTAATAATTTATAAAGAAGAAAGAAGTATTGATAGCGAATATAGAAGAATTCAATATTTTGAAGTGATATCAATAGATTGAAATATAGAATAAATCCTTGTTCACCTGAGAATAAAACAATGCATTAATACTTTGCATGTGAAAAATGTTTTCAAAATGTATATACAAAATGAAAAGATAATAGTGGATGGAGACTGCATCATCATCATGTGTCTGTTATAATTATCTATGAGAAAAAGTTGCAAAGATGAATACGATATATTATGTACTAATATATTTCTATGCGAGTTGGCTTATTTTTGATGTACAAACGAGAAAATACAAGAATGCAAAGCTAATTTCATGGGTAAATAACCCACCATACTATCTTTCCAAAGAGTTTCGAACTGATGAACGACATCGAGGAATATTATTAAGTATATTAAGACAGGCTGAAAGTATTTGTTATGCACATGATAGTCTGAAGGTGATAGATGATGAAGAACAACATATAGAAAAGCATAGTGACTTATTACAACTTCTATTGGCACAAAACACAGACAAAATGCTTGAAAGCATCAATATTACACAAAAAGATGACGAACTGATCATAATAGGAACGACATCGTATCCACACGCAGAAAATATAAATCGTAACTTTACGATGAGAACAATGTTTAATGCCCACAGTCTAGCTGTTATTGTTAACAACAAAGACACGCAACTTTTGGTAAAGTTTTTTTCTGCGGTTAGTAAGTGTATTAATATTATATATTTTGCAGTGGTAATGTCAATCTTGGTTGCATTCTTTGTATGGTTGTTTGAGCATCGAAGTAACAAAGATATCCCAGATTCATTCGGTCAAGGTCTTTGGACATGTTTCTGGCTAAGCTTTGTAACCATGACAACAGTAGGATATGGAGACTATGTCATAAAACAATGTTTAACACGAATTGTTGCAGTGTGCTGGATGGTATTTGGTCTAATGATTACAGCAATGATAACAGCCACAGTATTAGAAGAAATTAAAGAGACAGTTAATACAAGAGGTAGTGATGTTGCAGTGTTAGATCTAACATCAGAAGCAGAACTGATACCTCAATATCTCAAAGGACACGCTTTGAGATTACAATCTCACTCAGATGTAATAAAAGCAGTTGCTAATGGAGAAGCTAAAGTTGGCTTGATGGATTCGAATGTGGCTGCTGCTTACTTTAGCACATATAATCCTACAGAAGTGTCTATAGAAAGAGAGATAAATGTTAAGATTCCAGTGTTTATATATCTCTTAACTTATAAGACAGTATGTCATACTGATGACCTAGTCACACCAAAACTCATGGCAGGTATTTTAACATCATATGTATCGCCTCTACACCTCAAACCATATCATGTGCAATCAATAACACATTTATTAGATCATCGAGGTAATGGTCTCATGGTCTATATGACGGTTGCAGCTGCATGTCTCATTGCTGTCGCCATTATATTAGAAATCATTAACACAATTTCGGAGAAACGCAAAAAGAAAATCAAAGCAATGATAGTAGATCCAAATCATAAAACAAACATATTGATACAAGAACTAAGAGATCTTATAAAAAAATTAGAAAGAGATCAACCTGCTGATTGGAACTACACAAGCATTAAATGTTGCTGTCATGAAGAAATTGAATCCCGTGAAACCAGTATTTAAAAGAGAACTGGAACTATTCAAAATTAATTGCTGGTGTCACAAAAAGAGAACTAGAAGAGAACTAAAACTGAAACTACTCAGGGCTCGAAATAACAGCCGGTCATCGCTGTGGAGGAGAGATCTTTCAGAATATTTTCAGCC
>JAULBZ010005561.1:0-13291 GCA_032360805.1 Neoturris breviconis | reverse complement strand
ACCCAGGCTCTTGGAACATATTCAATTTTTTGTGTCTTTAGGTTTGCTACCGAAAATTTAAGGCTTTTTATCCAATTAAAAATTCTGAATTTTTGCTCAAATTTTGCCTTGTCTCAAATATTTATGTGATTGCTTGTAGAAGCCGAATGTTCTGCATTAATGCACCATTTTGATGCAACTTTAAGCTACGTTTCCACGCTACGTTTTATCTTGCCGATTTTGGCTGCCATGTTAAAAAATCGGCTACGACTCAGAAAAATGTGTACTCTTTCCACAGATTTTTCCGAGTCGTAGCCTATTTTTTAAGATGGTAGCCAAAATCAGCCCGATCAATCGTAGCGGGTTAAACATATCGATTTACTTTCGTCTGTAGGTATTTTCATCCATAAAGATAGCTACAAGCAATCACATAAATATTTGAGACAAGGCCAAATTCGAGGAAAAATTCAGAATTTCCAATCGATAAAAAGCCTTAAATTTTCGGGAGCAAACCTAAAGACACAAAAAAGCGAATATGTTCCAAGAGCCTGGGTACTAGGCTGCTATGAACAGTCAAAATTTGTCGAGTTTGCAAAAAAGACCCAAGATCATAAGCCCTAAGTCTTAAGTCTACTCGGATAAACCCCAGAGTTTGGAAAGTTTTCATGGTTGATTTGTTTTGAAATACATGTGCATGGATAAAATTCTTAAGATGAAAAATAATTAAGCAGAAATAAGTTATTTTCATGCTTGTTTTTTACATAAAATAAATGTGGGAAGTGAATGGCATTCCAATGTGAAAAACAAAATAGAGGGAAAAAGACACCGTTAATTTTGTTTAATTTGTTTCTGTTTAAAGACATAAAACAAAAAAAACAAAAATTAATTACAATTAACTTTCACAGATGCACAGTTTCAAAATAGATTGGTCGAGAAGAAAAAAACCAACCAATTACAAGTTCAGGCCTCGATATTTTATGGTAACGCTTGTTCCGGTTCTGCATAGGTTCTGTAAAGGGTAAAGTTATCAAATAGAATTTGTCACTTGAGCTGTCCCTCAAGAGTATTTTCAAAGACAAATATCTTCCATTAAAGGTCTTTTGCTAATCTTTTGCAAATCGGACATTTTGTAAACTATAACCAACCGTGCTGCTTCAAATTATTGTATTAATATTCATTTACGTCGGAAGGTGGTTTCTTGAAAAACACTATAGACGTAATTAGCGGTTATTTCGTTCAAATGTTTCTCTTATAAGTCAATCAAATATCTTTATTACATGTCAAAGAGAAACATGCTCTCCGTCTCTCAGAACAGATGTTCAATTCATTGTGTTTTAATTTTCTTTTATACCAGACTTATAAAAGAATAATTATTTATTGATAACTTTCTAAGAAATGCTATTCTTAGAAGAAGAATATTATCATAAGTAAACTATTATTTCCTCAAAGGATATTATTGTTTATTTTCAATTTTGTAGTAAGGAGTGACTATGGATGAAAAATCAGCTGCCAGTGGCCTAATAGGTTTACAAGTAAACCAAAACAAATCGGAAGGGCTAAAGTAGTAATAATTCAGGTTGCCCCGAATGTTTAATTTATTTCAATGAATGCAGTGGTTAAAATAAGAGAAAATAATCACTGTGCAGAAGTGATTTTAAAGCATTTTGACTTGGGTGCATTTTGACTACTGATATATCGTACCTGGTGCAGAAGCAAGTTGTATAAAAGTAAGCAAAGTCAAAATGAAATATAAGTTCATTGTTGTGATGTCTTTTTTTATTACTTATTGTTATGCTATTGTTTAGACAGATCTAAAAAGGTTAATTTGAATGAGATATTAAGAGAGAAATATTAATACTGCTAGAGCCAGAACAATCTTGAGCAATCAATTAATTTGTTTCAATCGTTTTAAAATTTGCACATGCCTATAAGTTAAAATGGTTGTTTTGGTCACATTGCGCGATCACAAATCAATCTACATTTTTATTTTTGCAGCATCGTTTTTATTTAGAAATCGCTTTTATTTAGAAATCTGTAAACAAAGAAATATAAATTAATCAAAATCGTTTAATTAGTTTGATTGACATTAATTCATAAATTTATCAAATGGCTTTCGTTCTCTTAAATGATGTCAAAGTCTAGACACATTAATGTTTATTTTAACAACAATGCAAACTGGTATTCTAAATTTTTATTTATGCAGCGTTGACAGATCACTTTATGTAATTCCATAACCACTCAACTGCTGATGCATACAATTTTATACATTGTGCAATACTATATTGAATCAGCTCCTTATATAATAAACGTTTATCTTTAACACACAGGCATATCAAAGGAGGAATTTTTGAAAAAAAGACTAATATATCACCGTACTACAAATCTAATTACAAACAGCTTAATGATTAATTTCTATATTAGACCGCCATGATAAAATGGTCTTCTGTTTAGCGTAAAACGCGCACATGTTTGCTTTTTGCACCGCACGTAACGATTTTTTCAATTTTTCCCGCATAAAGCTATGTTTCTAACTTCTAATTTTTTTCTCTCATTCTTTCTTTATTTGAAGCATAATTATTTAACCTTTTATATCGTACGTATGTATCACTGAAACCAATCATGATTCAAGCAATGCTATATGAAGCTCAGTAATCGTATTTGGAATTCACGATTTAACGTTCCCAACTTGACTAGCTGCTAACACACAGCGCAGCAGAGTTCCATCAAGAGTTTCTTCTAAAAATACAATGTAAAAAACAGGGGTATGAATTTTGAACAAGGAACTAAACAAACCAAAAAAACCCCATAGAATTAAAGCGCATCTATGTTTTACTTTTCAAAAAATAGCGCGCGCGTCTATTCTATTTTATAAATAAAACACATCGCGCATTGCAGTTTAGTTTTCTTCATTTTACGCTAAACAGAAGATCATTTTATTATGGCGTAATGGGGGAATTCCAAACCACTAATACATATAAAAATACTATGTTACAGTGTTTGAAATAAAAGTAAATAATCACTCTGGAGGAGAGATTTCTATGCTTTGCTTCTGGCTTTCTAGTCTGAAGCAATGTTCAAAAATCTCACCTCGGCAGTGGATCTTTTGCTCTCATTTTGAACACCTTGTTACCTAAAAATATCATCGTTAAAATTATAACGCTCTGTTATAAGGAATAATAAATTCATCTAATCAGTGTTTGAAATAAGACATACCCTTATGCCACTCTTCCACAGTGATTATATTTTCTCCATTTAAGCACTGGTTAAATTTTTCTTACAAATATCTGTTAAGTACCCAGTGTGCAACTTTATTAAAGTCAGTAGTAAAGACACTAGAACAATGTTTAACAATGTTGTTCTAATGTCTTTACTACAGACTTTGAACAAGTTTTTGCCCACTGGGATAGAATTCAAAATAAGTGCAAATAATCTACTATGGATGAATGATTTTAGAGCATAGCTTAAATGCACACGCGCAGAAAGTAACTATAGACATTCCATTGATATAAATTGAAATTACACAATTTCTCCTAATGGAAAGTTTATAATTTCGTTCTACGTGTGTGCATTTTCCGTTCCGTTTCCATTCTGCGGAAAACCTTCTGAAGTGGAAAACGGCCTTTTTCATCCCATTCCTCTTCTGAGAATATTTGCTGTTGTCGAGAGAACTACTTAAATATAAAATACATCATCGTCGAACTATGAATATAAATATACAACTATAGAAAAAAATATACATATACTCTACTTCAGATAAAGGTAACAAATAATTTCCATACTATACTACTGTAATATTGTATTTAACATGTTATACTGCAACTGAAACTGCATAAATTTTGACTTGTTCGTTTGATATAAACCAAAAAGTATCGTATAGAAATATTCCTCTTCGTATATTGGTCAGATATTTCCAAATACAGATTCAAAATACAATACATCTGGCCTTTTCCCAAATCTGGTGGGGGAATTTATTAAACAGGGGGCATTTAATTGATACAGAGGGTGTAAAGAAGAGGGTGTTTATTCAAAGTATTACAATATCTATTTTAAAGCTTGACTAAAAAACACTCCTCTACATGCTCAAATTTCCTCCTCGACAGTGATTATTTACTCTTGCTTTGATCACTTTAATCAAGTGAGATATACTACAAGGCCGTAAGCCCTAATCACAAACAGCAATAAGTTTGCAAAATAGAACAATCTGCAAAAAAATAGTCCCTATAACGTAATACACCTACTTAAAAATATCAATCATAAACTAAAAATAAGTTACCAAAAATAAATAATCAAAAGTTACCAAAACCTTAAAAGAAACTCACCAACAATGAATCAACATTCAAAATAAAAACTAACAATCACTTTGAAACCTGAAGCTATGTGCAAAAAACAGCTCATCCACAGTGATTATTTATTGTAATTTCGAGCGACAAGTAAAATCCATCATCAACAAATTGTTCTTCTCCTGAAATATCTAAACACAAAGTAAAAAATAATTGAAGTAGAACAAAAATTAAAATAACATAAATGTATATATACTTGTTTTTCAATCATCTTTCTTTTCTACCAAAAAATTTATTGCTACAAAACTATCAAATATATTATCTGGGTCTATTCATTGTATAAAGGTACTCCTTATTTAAGAGCGCATGCCCTCTATTCCGAAAAAGAGCACAGGAAACCTAATAAAGCCTAAATATAACTGCAGGACATCACATATAGAAGAGTTTTTTAGTATAATATACTAAAAAAACACTGCTCCACAGATGCTATCCAGCTTTTATATTCAGACTTGCTAATAGGCTGACGTTGGTATATGTTTGGTCGTACATTATTACAATAACAAGCCTCAAACTGTTGGACATCACCTGTGGAGGAGTGTCTTTTATTATAGTTCAAAACACTCATCCATAGGTCTCACAGTTATTTTGAGGCTTGCAAGAAGAAACAAATAAGTGTTCAGATCTCCACAATCTATATGTTCTTGCTACCATAACTGTTTAAATTTCAATTTATTCTGCAATTTAAAATGAAAACAAGTGACAAGTTTCCATAAATAAAAATAATATAAAAAAACGTTTATGGGTGCAGCAATGCAGGTGCGAGGGCAAGGTAGATTGGGTAGCTGACGACATAATGATATTCAGTACCGAGAAGACGAATAATAATACTGGTATTGATATAACAAAACAGCAGACGCTGCACTGATAAAATATCTAATTCAAAATCTTGTCTACAAGGTTTAACAAATATAACACTGCCTGCCACTGCTACATTGTGCAGCAATATCTCTTCAATGTTTTGTTGGAGGGACAACATGTTAAAACATATCATAGGCCAATGTATAAAGTCCATTGCTTTATGTAATATTTAAGAATAGACAAGACAAGCTATTGAAACACTTTATCATCTTGGGAAAAGTAAAGGAGTGCACACTTGCCGTGAATAATGCCTAGAGTATTTATATGATAAGTTAAATGTTTTGGAGTTTGTACAAGACTAAAAAATAACAGTTGTACATCATCGGTGGAGCTGAAACATGTTCTCAAAAATCACTCATCCACAGGTGATGTTATCTTGAGGCTTGCTGTGCAATCCATGCTCAAAATAAAAACAAATAATGACCATAGAGGAGTGACTTCACAGCTCAAGAATTACACTTACTATATGTCATTGATATTTCGCTTTAAAGAGATGCTTTATTCTTTCTGATTTCAGTAAGATTAATTGCACCATTTGATTCGCGTCTTGATCGTGTGCACATCCAAACAAGTACAGAAACCAGTATAATGGCTACAATAACAGCGATGATGATACCAGCAATTTCCCCTCCAGCTATTATATGTATATAAATATAAAGGTTATTTTGCGTATGCATATTTTATCAACATTTGTAACAATGTTCAAAGCTAGATAATTATGTCATAATTAGTCACGATGAAAAAGGTGCTTTAAGTGGCTGCATGGCTACATGAAATATATCCTTTTACTAAGCACTGGGAGTGACTTCGCAAACATATTGAAAATTAATTTCAGAATTAGGCAATATGAAAAGGCACTGTAAGCCGCTTCATGGCTACAAGAAACATATGCTTAGCCAATGTGAGCGGCTTCGTATATGAGATGAACTCTAATGTCAGAATTGTTAATGTCTTGATTTTAACAATTTTAAATTCAACAATTTAGATCGCATTCAGATGGCTCTTATAATTTTCGGAGCATTCCAGTTCTTGTTTATACATAATAATTGCCATTTTAAACATTTATAGTCCTAAAAAGCTCTAATATATGGAAGCAATCCAAAAATTGGAACGATTAAGGTACTGCCTTTTATGTTGTTGTTAGCAACAAAAATATTAAACTTATGTATGAATGCTTAAAGACTACGATCAATCCAAACCATTCCAAAAGCTATCTAATACAGTTGAACTCAGCAAAGCGTATGACACTTCATGATTTAGATCATTACTAATCAGTTCAAAAGCTGTCAAATGCATCTAAACACAGTGAAAAATGTATGAATGCCTGAAAATGACAGAGATACATCCAGGATAATATAGTCTTAATATAGAATATATATAGAATATAGTCTGTTTGTTATCATTTATTTTAAGACACTACAATGATACAACAAAAAAGATTCGTACATAGTCCTTTGCTAGAGTCATCAGTTTTCACAATTTTATACCATGAAGTACTTTGATACTCGTTGTTTGTCACATAACCTCTCACAAATACTGCATAGAAGCTACCAACTTCTAATACCGGGTTGTTTGGTGCTAAAGGATAAAAAAATCATCACAAACTGCACTAAATGTAACTTCTGCAAATAAGAATGGTAGAAGATTATAGAATATTATAGAAGAAAGAATCTTGCAACGTCTTTCCGTACAAAGATCATTTGGATGCTTATTGATATGTACTGCAGTCCTGGAAATTTAGTAGTCCTAAAGTAATAAACTTAAAATAAAAACAACCTTTTACATTAACTTTTACAGTTAAATTGCTCATTTAAAGTTAATGTGGAAGTTTGTTTTTATTTGAAGTGTAAATGTATTAAGCATTATGTGTTACTAGCTTACGACTTTAATGAAATTTGAAAGTAATGGTTATATTATTTGCTTTACGATTTGTCTGAAATTTGGTTTATTTAGATACTCTTAAATTAAGATACTCATTTTAAATTTGATCTACACAGCATCGAGAGTGGGTATACACTGCTGATGAGGGCAAGTTAGCCCGAAACATCGTCCAGTGTTCCCCGATCTCGTCTCTGGATGAGTTCGAGCATGCGCAATGACTTTTACTATATATATATACTATATAAAATATACTTTAATCTTTAAATTTAAAAATAATCATCCAGCAAACATAAGTGTGGAAATAGAATGAATTAAAATCATTATGGCATAAAATTTAAAAATTAATATCAGTATAAGTTTTTTAAAAATGTATTGTCCTTGATGTCTACCATAGCTTTAAGACACAAAGTCTGAAGTTATGTTTAAAAACCGAGCATTAAGTAGACAGATATACTTTACTATGTCATATTCTGCTATTAATTGCCATTAATATTGCTATTAATAGCCAATAATTATTATTTTTATTATCATTATCATTATCATTATCATTATTATAAATAAAATAAAATATAAAAGATAGTGGACAAAAAAGAAGTTGCAAGTCCATTCAAAAATATTATTTAAAAACAATATTTATGTCTAAATTCATAACAAATCAGGACATCATTGACGAATTCAGTTTATCAAAACTTATTGGCAGACTAAATTTACATAACGTTCTTCATACTTCCCAAACTTCTTCTCTTTATTTTGCTTGTATTACCATCACCGACAATAAACGTTTGATTTGCTTTAGGATTTACCAATCTACCGGCCACGTTGTTTGATATTTCAGCGTTTGAGTATGTACTTGGATGTCTTGTATTTATTACATCATTATCTTGTTTAATAACAATGATGTCATAATGGCTAAAATAAGAATAAAATAAATTTGTACAATGGCTGAAATAAGAGTAAATAATCACTCCACTGTTACAATACTGTATTTGACTGCTCAATACCACTCTCAATTAAGTGCCACTCTCAATAATCTTTTTTGAAAACAAAGTTTCTAAATAGCACTGTTATTTTAACTTTTAGGGAAGCGGATGATCAGATCCACGTAGTTAAGGAGGGTTTAATAATTGACAAAGATAGTGGAAATATTACTACAAGTAAGACGATTAACTCATATCATAGAACTTACATATGTTCGGTATTGTATTGTGTTATTTGTATCAATATTTCAAGCTATTTATACTCGCTTTATCAATTATTAAACCCTCCTTAACTACATGGAGGATCAAAGGAAACATCTGTACCTTCTTTGTAGAGTTTATTTTTAAATCAAATTTTAAAAATCTGTACCTCTTGGCTTGCCGTTGATTTAGATAAGGTTGAAGCTTCTGAGCTATTCCTTATAAGTGATAGATTTTTTAATGATTAGATTGTTTACTATTCTAAAAATTAATGAATTTGTATTTACATTATAACTGTACGTTGTATTTTATATAATTATTAAGCACCCCTCCCGAATGAGCACCCCCTTTCTGATTTGTTTTTTAATTTAATGTCCAAAGCAATGATCAATCAACTATATGGTATAAAGCATGATTAACGATGAATTTAATACTCGTAATAGATTATTTGTATGATGGTTTAGAATATTTTAAATTAATAGCTATTAGTTGCACTATATGCCACTCGTGCAAATATTTTGTGAGCATGTGATACCTTATTCGGGAAAATATCATGAGAAACAATATTTTTGTGCAAGAATAATTTCCCGATTATGTATACACAAAGTAATCAAATGGAAGACTTTTGCATTACATTACCCTGAAATTTATTGGTTTGCAGCGACATCTGTGTCAGCCGTAGAAATGTTTACGCCTGGTCGGCTAAGCGACCGTCCGTTATAGGGCGGCTATTATACTTTGTAGCTATGCTCAAAAATCGCATATTCACAATGTTTTATATCAAAACAAGACTCAAGATAAGAGTCAGACATCACATGTGAGGGAGAGTTTTTTGAGTTTTCAGCTTTGCAGCTGAAATCTGTAATCAAAAACCCGGTCCTCCATAAGTGATGACCAACCGTTATCTTGAGGCTTGTGAAACTTGGTGTGAAACTCAATTTTGTTATTAAATCTAAAATGAACATGGGAAAAGTGCTGACTATTGTAATAATTATTGTTGAAATTGAGAATAAATACGTAATTATTAAATTATGTAATGTTATGATATTACTTATTTAAACGGTGGCATAAAACGATAATAAATAGAATTATTATAAATGTAGATACATAGAGTTGCTAATTCCACACATGTGTGAAATGATTATTGATTAGATGTTCTAGTGAATAGTTTTGTTTTCGTTATAGAATAGTTTTGGTTTCCTATGATTAAAATTTTAACAAAAAAAACAACAAGAATGCCCCCTTTTACAGGCTAATTTGGTTAACTTTCAGTGGGCAAAGTAAGGGTAAATACTCACTGTGGAGGAGGAATGTTTGTGTATGGATTTAGGCTACTTTTATTTTGGCTATCAAATTTACTTACACAACTGCACCATTGGTTTCATCAAACAGAACGACATTGATTCTAAATGAACGTTTATTTGCTTTATCTTTTGATGGTGGTGGTAGTGGAGAAGTTAGCGGTGGAGGAGCTAGAATACGATATAGTGTTTGAAATAAGAATAAGAATGCTGTACAATATTTTAAAATAGGCCCAAGGCAAAGTGGTATAGAAAAGTAAAGGAAGTATAAAGGAGTTGTGGCTTAGTGGTTAAGCAGTTGTGGTTATGGTCCAGCTTAAATCCATCCTCTGTCGTCTAACTGTTCCCTGTAAAGTAGCTTCAGCCATGTTTCAGGGTGAATAAGGTAGATTGAGGGCTGAAGAAGGAGAAGGAATTCAGATCTGAAGAGGGTTAAAAAAGTCTCTCTCCTAGTAGTTGTCTCGGCCTTGAGAAAGTAAAAAGTTTAGACACTACAGTAATTTCTTAATTAGAATATTTCTGTATTTGTCTATTTAAGTGGATACATTTCGGTAAGTTTCATAAAAATGTTTTTTAGTCAGAATGTTCTGAAATATAAAGTGCTGGACAATAAATAGCACATTTCACTGCAAACATTCTAGCAAATATTCACGCAATACGTTGCCTTCATTTGGCATTGTAACATTCAATATAAAATTTCTGCAAAGAAGTGGTTTTCTTAAGTCGTACAGTCTAAACTATTCGAAGTGAACTATTTTCAACACAATTATATTTAAAAACCAAAAAAAATCTTCCATTGTATGTGGTACTGAGTGGCTACAACATGTTGCAGTGTCGGTGGTAGAATAAGAGTAAATAATGACTGTGAAGGAGGAGTATTTGAACATTGCTTCTGGCTTTGTAGCCTGAAGCAATGCTCAAAAATAACTCCTGCGCAGTGATTATTTGCTCTTGTTTTGATCACTCAATCTGTATTGTGTAGGTCAAACAAATTCATTTGTCCAGTACTCAAGGATATTCCTAGATAACTTACGGAAATTACGCATGAAGGAGTCTTTTCTAAGTGTAGTTTTTAGCGGAAAAATATATTCAGAAATTCTCCTCCATGTGTGATGTGCAACAGTTATTATCAGGCAGCACAGGGTTTGAAATAAGAACAAATAATCGGTGTGAAAGAGCAATTTTTGAGCAAAGCTTCAGCTTATAAAGCCTGAAGCAGCGCTCAAAATCTCTTCTCCACAGTTATGAATTTACTCTAACCACAAACACTGCAGAAATAACCATACAAAATAAGTTACCTCCAGCAAGTGTTGTTAATGAAGCATTCAAACTTGCTGAGTGCATACTATTAAATACAGTCACTAGGACATGATGTTTTCTCAGCGGTAGTAATTTCGTAATGTTACATGATAAATCAGTGATATTTGAACACACAACAATACCATTTGATGTATTTAAAGTCTGGTACGAAACCTAATTACAAAAATATAAATCATAAAAAGAATGGGCAGTGTTTAAAGTGAGAACAAATAGTCACTGTGGAGGAGTGATTCTTGAGTATAGCTTCAGGCTATAATTTGTTTTCATTTCAACCAATGTGATAAATGAAATGATTAGCAAAGTTTTAGGTAATTACCTTTTTATAATAAAAACCTTTAAGAAATTCTATTTTAAGACACAGTGGTTTAAATAAGAGCAAATAAAAACTACGGAGAAAGGATATTTAGGCATAGGTTTAGGATTTGTAGCCTGAAGCTGTGCTAAAAGTTCACTCCTCCATTGTCTTATTTCGATCTTTGTCAAAAGATTAGTAAAAATCTCATTCAGGACCAAACTTCTTATAAAAATGGTTGACATTATAGCAAATAATCACTGTAGAGGTGTGATAATTGAGCATAGCTACAGGCTTTAAAGCCTTAGGCTATGCTCAAACATTCCTACTCCACAAAGATTATTTACTCTTATTCCGACCATGGTTAAATAATATTAAGAAACATCAAAAATATCGAGCTTACAGAATAACCAAAAAGATTTCCATAAATATGGTCAGGTGCTTTCCAAGACACAAATATACCTCTTGGATAAGAGATAGACGTCAGGTTTGTCACAACAGTAGGCTCTAAAAATATGAGTATAAGAATTTAGTGGTTAAAAGATAGGAGCAAATAATCACTGTGGAGGAGGGCTTTTGAGCATAACTTCAGACTGTAAAGATTTACTCTCATTTTGACCATTAGTGACCATAACACCATGTATTTGTAAAGGAGTACTTTGCCAACAATCCAGTGCTTAAAATAAGAAAAATTAATCGCTATGAAGGAGTGATTTTTGAGCATCGCTTCAGGCTTTAAAGCTCAAATTTATGCTGAAAAGCCCTCCTCCACAGTGATTCATATTTTTAGAGCTTAGGATTTATAGCCTGAAGCTAAGTTCAAAAGCCATCATCCACAGTCATATTCATAATTATGCATCTTTTTGACATAACACCCGCTCCCTTTGTGATTCAGTGAACGGACAGCAAAGTTAGTTGCATATTCTGAATGAAAAACTAATTTATTGAATCTAGTATAATATTTATAGGTTACTAATTATGAAGAATTCAATCCAATCCTGAATATTACTGCTGGTCAAGACATAATTTATTTTGAAATTTAATTTATATACTGCTTCAAAAGAGCTATAGAACTATGCTCAACTATCACTCCTCCATGGATGGTGTCTGACAGTTTTTTCCAAGCTTCCTTGTTAATCAAATTTGCGACAACTGATTCATTTATTTATTTTATAACTACTTTTTAACTTCAAGACGTTAAGGTACTTTTTGAGAGCTAACATTTGGAACTGAACATGGGTAGCATGTTTTAGATGGTATTACGTCCTATTTGATATTAGCTATGAAATTTATTTTTTATACAAAATGACGTCATGTCACATGACCCAATTTTCGGTAAAAATGAATGTAAAATGAACGAGGCTGAGCGTGGGTAAAATATTAAAACTCATAAAATGCCTTAAAAGCATCTTTTATTTAATAGGAAAGAGAAATCCAGCTTCAGATAAGTCAAGATACACATGCAAACCATCATAAGTCAATCTAAGTCAATTTTGGACTATGACGTCATCAAAGATTATCACAAATTGCCAATTATTGTCATTTTAAGGCATATTTTGACTTATCCAACCTTTGCTTCACTTAACCAACATTATATAGAAGATGTTTAACAAGTTTTAGAGTATCCTAGTTTTTCCCAAACTCAGCCCTAGCCATTTTACTTCAATTTTCACTGAAAATCGGGCCATGTGGCATGTGACGTCATTTTAGAAACAAAATAAATTTCTACATTTCCTAATTTGTAAAGACCATCTAAAACATGCTCATCAATATCAGCTTTTAATGACTTAGAAATGTCCAATTTTTTTGTCTCAAAACGTCATGGAGAATTTTCAATCTTTATATTAACCTTTATTGCGAAAAAACATGTCTCTAGATACGTACAAAACAATGTAATTTTAATAATTGTATACATCTTGGTATATTTTATATACCCATAGATTCCTACAGAACAATACTAATCTAGCTATATATATATATATATATACCCATAGATTCCTACAGAACAATACTAATCTAGCTATATATATATATATATATATTTAGAAATCTAAAAACCAATATTAGCAGCATATTGAACTTTATTTTAATCTTAATAAATTTTTAAAAATCGAAATATTATAAGAAACTTGTGTATGTATA
>JAULBZ010005560.1:0-13292 GCA_032360805.1 Neoturris breviconis | reverse complement strand
TTTCTGTTTAGTCCATGACATGTTAGATCTAACCTTGCAAAAAGGGAGAACTGAGACTTTTTATGTCTCGTTCTTTAAAGAGCCAAATCTCTTAAAATTATATAAATATTGTCATCTTTACGACAAGTTTCGTCATTACAGCTTGCTGTTTTGTTACTCCACCACACCAACTGATCCGAATGCAGATATATTTAACCCTGATCGCAAACAATCCAAAGCCTTCTTTATGGTTCACAAAGGGAACAAAAATGGCTTTCCTGGTACTGTTAAAAGATGTCAGGAAAGTTGACAATCCTTTACAAATATAGATCTCGTAGCTGTGAAAACTACTGCACCCAGAGAATTTACAGATACGCAAGGAAAGAGACGAAAGGTAGCTTTACAAATACAGATCTTTAAGCTGTGAAAACTACTGCACTCAGAGAATTTACAGATACGCAAGGAAAGAGACGAAAGGTCTAAAGGATTTCAACAAGATTTTAACTTTTGTAACATTAAAATTCCAAAGTTAACGCAAAAATTGTTACCAGCATCAACTTTAGAGAGAATTAAGCAAAAAGGTTGCCTTTTAGAATAAGTTTCGCTACCTGACATTTTTTTATTTTGAAACTGTTTGGTATTTATATTCGAGTTCTTTTTTGTTGCCAGGTTGCGGTCATTGATATGTGCCTTCCTGTATACTTCTAGCGCAGTGTTTCTTCTGTTTCTATTCTTCTCACTTAGTGTTTCTTCTGTTTCTATTCATCAAGTTTTGCCATTCCACCTTAATTCTTGAAATTTTTGTGCAAAAAAAGATGAGCAAAAATAAAACTCATGCAAATATTTCATGAACTAAAGTATTTAATAAAAAAAGACGTTTTTGTGCCTCCTCAGTTCCAGGGTGTGCAAATATGGCAATAAAGTTGACAGATTCGTATCCTAAGAACTGGATTTTAGCTGATAGTTTGATGTGTATTTTGTTTAGGTAGTTTTTTGAGATATATGCTGTGTTTTTGTTAAGATAAATACAGTATTTTCTGTAATTCAGTAGCCTTTGCAATTGTAAAGATTTAAATGAAGAGGAGGGTATTCTTATCCGCATCCATGTGTAAAATTCGATATATTTTTCTAAAAACAAAAAGCAGGTAGTATTTAGCGTCATTGAAACATTTTGTTATGAGGTGGTATATTATAGCGGTTAAAAAGAAAGGTTTTTATTAAGAAAATGCGGTATTAATGCATGTTTCATGGTTTTTACCAGAAGCGTTATTATCAGCGGGATGCGGTGCGGAATAACATATAAGGGAATAGCAGTGGAATTATGCACCTTTGCGGTTTTCTTATATGGTATGCCGCACCGCTGATTAAAAACTCCTCTAGCGTGAATATGCCTTTAACTCTTTATTTTGAAATTTCCACATTATTTCGAATTGGATTGTTATAAAGATTTTTTCATAGATTTTTCATCTCCATTTTTTCTTTAAAATCCGGAAAATCTCGGTGAAAGGTTATTCATTTAAAAAGTAGATATGTGCCTTCGGCCATTCATGGTCTTGGATTTCATCCACCTCCTTATACACAAAATGCTAACGAATGTATGAATAGTGTCATTGGAAAACTGGTAAAATCTTTAGTACAAAGTCAAGAGCATTAAATTGTGTTATCAATGATTGGGAATGGAGAGTGGGAAGTTTTGCCCAAGTATGTTTTTAGAAATAAAGTTAGGCGATTTTACCAAATCAGGGTGTTATATTCCTATATATCTTAATTAAATATCTTTATTAAATGAATGGGAAAATATTTCATTATTACATAATATATGTTCAGATGTTGCTTCAAAAGGAATGCTCTCGACGGCCATGTTTTACTTCGATCAGTTTTAATGATGCATTGTATTTGAAATGTTCTGCTAATTAACATGATTGAAAATTGTTTTGCACATTAGGTTTTATCGCAGATGGCTATAATGACTTATAATTTTGCACTGACAAGAAAGCGTTTAAATTTATATAAATATTCAACCTCCTTCCCAGGGCTTCTTTCCGCTTCAAAAAGCAGAAAGAAGCTCTGGGAATGAGGATAATAAATATTAACATTACAATAATTCTCCCATATTCAGTTAGTCTGGCAAAACCAAACTGCTACGGAACGTCCCTTTCTTATCTTTACGTTCATAGATTTTAAAATTTATATTTACTTTCTTATTCAGTTTGGTTTCCAGACTACTTGAGAGTAGGTAGTTTGAATTTAGTCAAAGTTACTTTCTCTAACCCTTCATTAGTATGGTGTGGACCCCTGAATTTTTAAATTTTGCTGTGAAAGTAACATAACAAAAATTATTATTCATGAGGTTATTTTCTTACGTATTTTAAAAATCTGCATCATACTTTTGTGACTTTTGCCCCACGAATCTTGTTATACCTTCCCACGAATTAACAAATTTTGGGGGGTACCCCACCACACTAAAGAAGGGTTAAACTAAATTTACTTAAAAGTTTCTTTAGAATGAGTTTTTTTTATGCCATTAATGTATTAATACATTCAAGGTACTTTCAACCTTACCGATTATCAGAGCCGAGCCAACTTTCGCGCCTTAATTTGATCGAGCTTTATAAACGCAGGCTAGTGGAGTCAAAAGATACTAATCACAAGGAAAATAAATAACATTTGGTGAGAAACGAAAGTTTAAACAACAAGTTATTCAAGTGTACGGTATTGAAATGAATGTGATCAAAACCTCATAAAATTCAAATTTTCAAAATTTTTCAAGTCTTCACTTTTGAAAAAAAAAAATCCGCTGATACTCGGTCCCTGAGTAGAGGAAATTGAAGGAAATTTGGCCAGTGGTCTCGTAATATTGCCTAGAATGACGATACCATATTTCATTGATTGAAAACGGCAAGTCCTTCCAAAATATTAGTTCGCATGATGATACCAAATTTCAAAATGGTAACTCTTCGCAGCCTGAGCTCCAGTCCCAAACCACTACGACTACTCGTAGTGATTTGGGAGTCGTAGTGGTTTGGGACCGCCGTTCAGGTTAGCTCTTCGGGAACATGGTCTATTTAGAAAAAACTGCAGTGGTTACCTTAACTCATTTTGAAATTCTACGTAGGAAACCATTTGCAGTGTCCACTTTTAGGGCAATAGTCCTCTAGCCCATCGAAAATAAAAAAATAAACATTTCGCTCCGTGATATATTGTAAATACCACATAAGACATATGGACCGTGTATTGAAAAATATGGTAATGCACAGGCATACACTGGCTGAGCTAGGTGAACCGAGCTAAGCGCTATTGAGCATGTCTGAACAGGTCCATGCAAAAATATACATCTGAAATATTGTGTAAGTTGCTGCCTAAATGTTAAAACATAATCTAGCCTAAAAAGAAGTATATTAAGGGTAATTTTAAGGTTGTTTGGCAAGTGTTAATTTTTATTTGGGTGCCCAAATTAGGCTAACTAGGCAAAAGAGTCGTCCAAATAAAATTTCAGCATTACCTCCTGATTGGCTAAAGGCGACCGCACTTGGAATTTCTTTACGCTATGTATTGTCTAAACATGTCAAAACAGTCCAACGTAATGACACAAATTCACCATTATGGTGGCCTTTCTGTAAATACTCAGACACACATACACTGATTTTTAATCCTTGTTACTACCTATAATGGATGCTTAAACCAGAGTAATTCGTGAGTGTTCTGTTCGATAACAACATTCGTAAATAGTATATCTAAGAGTAATCTATCCTGCAACAACTTCCCATACATTTCTCAATACGCCTCGACTATAAACACCAAATATAGATCGACTAAATCCTTTAGTTTGTTTTAAATGTTTCGATGGTGATTGCAAATTACTAGCTTTATTTCGAGTTCTACGATTTAAAGTCTTATTGTTCGATTTACCCCCTTTCGTAGCTCGACTATTAACGTCATCTTTTATGTGATCAATGGCATCGACAGTTTTCTTACTTTTACAGATTTCATTGGTTGTTCTGTTTGTTATAACAAGGAATATATGAAAGCAAAGGAAACATCCAACAGCGATAAATAACAAAACCAGATAGATGAGTAAGAATGCCATCATAGTATATTCACTGATCAAGAACTAAAAAGTAGAAAATTAAGACAGATCTATACTAGGGGAATTTGTTCGTATAAATTCTAAATGAAGACATTGCATTGGTTGAAAGTAACATCACCTGCTGAGGAGCGTTTGTTCTTGTTAGAATAGCTACAAAAATAGAACTAAATACCTTTAATCATTTACTACACATTACCTGGCGACGTTAATCGTTAATTACAACACCAGGACATGTGTGATTTAAAAATAGCTTGATGGTAACATGTCTGAAAATAACCATTGGACATCACCTGTGAAGGAGTGTTTTTGAGTATAGTTTTCAGCTGAATACTAAAATATCACTCCTTCGCAGGAAATGCAGTTATGTTAAAAAACTTACCGTAGTAACAGTTGAAAATGAAGCTTTAAACAGTTCCCCGGTAGAATCTGTGTATGTTGACTCCAATAATTTTCTTTGTTCGATAATATGAATGAACACCATAAGGACTACAAAACTAGATAATAATGTGATTACAACCAATGAAAATATGAATAGTATAAACACTTTATGATTTCGTTGACCGATGCAATTATTTACCCAGCTGCAATGGTGGTCAAACCTTGAAATACACTGATCACATATTCCTGTAAAAACAACAACAAAATATATGGGAATATGTATAACTCAGAAGTTGAACTTTTTTGAGGCTAGACATGGTATAAGAGTCCTCTTTAGTGTTTCAAATAAGACTAAATAATCACTATGGAGGAGAGATCCCCCATGTTATGGCAGGGATAAAAACATCCTACTCATGAGGATATATCAGTTGCATCTCTAATGTTTTGTGTACTTTAACTTCACAGCTAAATCACTCGCTAAAAAGCTAAAAATTCACGTTACAAATAACGTGAAGTTAGAATAAATTAACTACTCGACTAGTCCCTAACCAATTGCCAGCTACGCAAACCATGGAATAGCCATAGTAAAGTACAAGTGTTATCACTTTTCTTTAGTAACTATAGAAATTTACCAACTCCCCGGTTATTCCATCCCCCCGCTTAAATAATTTGGAAGAATTTCCACCCCACCGGTTATTTCATCCCCACCATTTATTCGATACTGCAGAGTACACCACCACATGTACCACCATGTACCACATGCACCACCATGTACACCACCACATGTACCACTATGTACACCTCCGCATGTACCACCATATAAACCTTCAGATATACCACCATGTACACCACCACAAGTATACTATGTACACCACCACATGTACAACCATGTACACCACCTTATGTACACTGTGTACACCACCACATGTACATCATGTACCATCATGTACATGTACACCATGTACACCACCACATGTACCACCATGTACATGTACACCACCACATGTACATCATGTACCACCATTCTACACCACCACATGTGCCACCACTTAGATCAATATGTCCTTGTGGTATTAGTTTGCAGTAATTTTTAGTGTTGAAAAATACATACCACAATGTTTAGATCTGGCTGGTTTCTCTGTGGAGCACGTTCTACATAATCTTTTTTCATGATACATTAAACCATCATATGTATACCGGCCTATATATTGTTTCACATTCTTCTCATTGATATAGCCTGGATCCATCATAGAACAGGTAAAAAAGAAAAAAATATTGATTCCAAGTAAAAGAAAAGGTATTTGTCCAAATAATGTTTCATTTACATAAGTATAAGCAGTAAGTGAATACGAAGTATAACCAATAGCTAGTAGTACGATGTAAACAACTTGCATCATGGCATTTCTAAAGAAAGACAACACAGTTTTAAACTGTTGTAGTTATTGCCGAAATTTATAAAAAGAGGAGGATGTAAAATAGTGTTGGACTACATGTATTACCAATTCATAAGGGACCATCATAAACAATCGCTGTGTAGCGATGCTCATAAGTAAATCTCGGGCCTTGATTATCGAAAAAAGGGTGTAAAAATATTTCTTGGCTTCATTCGTGAAAATAAATCTCGCAAAAATACGAATACTTTGTGATATGGTACCGAAATGCAAAAATGTCTCCCCAAGACATTTTGTCACAAGTCACAATAATGTACGTCAACAATGAAAATGTACTCTTCTCATACATATATTAAAGTACTTTGGAGGATAGTCCTTAAAGCAGACATCTACTTAACATACATAATATTTCCACCATATTGTATGGATATCAGCATGGACCGTAACAAAAAACATGCACAGAAAGAAACAACTTTCTTGCTGTATATGTATACTTATTGACATGATTCATGTTATGTAGTACTGTACACTTATAGTATTCAGCTGTGCTAGGCTTGTATAAGAAGATATGCAGTGGTGTGGTAATTCAAAGTATAAATATGCTTACCTTGTATATAATAAATAATCAGTAGTAGAACGCAGACAACTTGTCAATGAAAGTGGTAACAAAGCAGTGCACAATAAATAACACCTGTTAAATACCTAGAGAGATTTAAAAATAAAAATATTTCCTATATTTTTAAGGACTTCAATCTTCTTAACTTTATTCAGTTGTATGAAACGTATATACTAGAAGTAATACGAAAATATATCAGTATATAAAGATTAACTTTTGCTAAGTAGAGACATTTTTTCCCCAAAATTTGGTTATGTTCTTCTGAATGACGGGCATGTGATAGTAATGGACTCTTGGTATACGAATATTAGAAATAACGATCTGGGACAGTCTAATTGCAGGTACGAGAAAACCCGTGACTAGATTATTACCAATAAATCCCGATATCCTGTTTCTCGGAGTTAAAATCCCAAATTGGGGGAAGTTCGACCACAACCTCGAGAAAGTCTAGAAGAAAACTGAAGACAAAAATATTGAAGAAGACTTTTAACTAAGATTTTATTCAACTAAATGTGATTTCCAGCAATCTGCAGCCTTTTAAATCTTTGGGTGATATTAAACCTACCATAAGGGAAGAAAGTGTTTGTGAAACAAACAAATGCAGAATTAAAGAATGCAAATCATACCTCTAAATAATTAAAGAATGTGGAATTAAAGAATGCGAATGAAGGATTTTATTCTGATTTTGCGGAATTAAATATACTGTTTTTCGTAATGTAAATTAACAAATTAAGTGAAGCGCTTGAAAATCTTGAAAAATGCGAATTTGGGACCAATTCGCATTCTTTAATTCCACATTTTTTTCTTTCGCATTTTTTTCTCAGAATAAATGCCTATCTCAAATGAATGCCTCGTCAATTAGACAAATTGTTAAATAAATACCTATCTTGAATTAACGCCTAGTCTAAAACTTCTTCATACAAAGAAGAATATATAAAAAGATGCTAATTTACCAGGTTATTATGGTTACCATTGTTGTTATGGTTACAATGTTTTTCTACCTTTACAAAACTAGACAGGAATCCTTAGTCTAGACAATTTTAAGAAATAGTATATGGCATCAAATAACACCTACTTTACACAGAAGAACTACAAATAAAGACAACTATTATGTTACAGTAGGGGTGATACAATACATTAATTTGTAACAATTAAAAGTGAATAATTTAATACTGTATATATACTGTATAGCAATATATTTGTCTCTAATACAAGATCATGGTAAAAAAGTATGGGGATGGGGTGGATGAGTGTAGGGTTGTGATATTTCTAACCATGTGTTACTGTATAAAAGCATTTACTAAAGTGAAAAAATATGAGTTACAAATTTTTGGAAAAGTTCACAGAAATTCTGTATAATTTCTGCATATAAGAAAGGACCGTGTATCCTGGTTACTAGATTTCATTTTATTGCATTTTCTTTTAAGAGAAAAATTCCGGGTAACATTACCATCCAAAAATCCACACTTATTTATGGTCACAAACTGAAAGAAGTTACACAACATATTAAATCAGTTGAGCGTAATATTCTGAGACTGTGAACCACAAAATATCACCAAACCCTTAACTTCAAATTACTAGACCAAGTCCTAAAATTGAAAATCATTTGACTGGTGAAAACCAGGATTATCCACTTTTTTCTATGTCACACTATTTCAGACCATGATCACAACTAAATAAAACTAATCCTTTGAATAAGTGAATTCAAAGAAGGCAGTTGTTACAATTGGTGACAGTGAACAGAAATGTTCATTATCGTCGTCATTACCATCCCCATCAATGAAATGGAAGAGCTGAGCTGCCTCCTCCATATTAGATTATGTGCTCATGATGGACGAATTATATTTGCTATAAAACTTTCCTTCTGATGAACAAGTTGATATTTTTCGGCACAGCCCCTTAAATAGGAGAGGCATTTATTCAAGGGATGATCACAGAATATCTATATAAAGGGGGTACTTATTTGAGACAAGCACTTATTTAAGGTACAGCGCTTATTCAAAGAAAAGCAGTACTCACCTTCATGATAATTGACTTCTCATTCCTACTTGCAATAAAAATACCAATGCTTATCATTCCAAAAGAAATAGTGTATAAAAGCATTGCCGAAATGATGTCCATATTCGATTGTTGATCTGAAATATTATACACAAATAACTGTAATCATTTATGTAGTGCATACAGAGTAAAATATTTTAGTATTCTTATTTTGAATGTTAGTTTTTTACCGATCTGATATATATATACTAACAATGAATCTACTGTGATCTCAAAGAGGGTCTCCATGACAAGCATTTCAATACTTTGGGTATAGAGACAAGTAAAGTAGAGATGTTGCTTTATATCAGGAGAAGAAAAACGACATGATTCAAGTTGACACGCCCATGTTTTATTTTTTAAGCTTTCGGTCAGTTTTTATTACAAGTTTTTAAATGAAAGAACAATTACAAAACACTGTAAAAATGATGTGTGTTATTATTAAAAAGCACTATGGAGCATTGATTTGATAGATCTATTGAAAGTAGGTCGGTCAAACTCTTGGGTATAGCACAAAGTTGTGTAATTGTGAGCATAAATTTGTCACCTTTCAGTTTTAAAAGTATGTAGTATGTATGTATAAAACCTTTAAGTTTCCAGAATTTTATGACCCTGAAATTTCCCAAATAAGTAGTTCTATTGATTGAAAATCCCACCTGTGTGGAAGAGATTGGGTTACTATTTTTCAAAATTTTAACGGCCCCGCCAGTGATACTCTTCCTAAAACGGCCAAAAGCCGTTAATTTTTTTTCTTTCTTTTGTCAAAGCTCCCACTTAGTTTAGGGGTCAGTCAAAATTCGAAACTGACTACGCTTAGCGTTTATTGGATGCTAAGGGTTGACCTCCTCCCTTACCTGTTAGCGTCCATTCTTAAAAAAAAATATTCATTAACTTGACCACTTAATGCTTCAAAAGTCCGTTCCTCTGCTCTGTTGTATAACCAAACAGCTATCGCTTTTGCTTTGGCCATTTTGTTATGAAATATACTAATTTTACAGCACCGGTTATTCTAGTTGCTCTTCAGGTCCTTTAAGCTTGAGAGACCTGAAGAATAACTAGAATAACCGGTGCCAAGAACAATGGAAAGTTTTAGAACGTTTGCATCAAAAGATTAACGTCTAGTGGTTTGACCCCTCCCCCTCTAAACATCCAATTGACTGATGATCCCTTAATTAGAAAAGTGTCATCTTGTCACTCAGAAAACGTCCATTGAATTTATTGAATTGTTGAAAATCCCGAACATAACCACAAGGTTTCATATATGGCACATCATAATCTACCGCTTCCATTTATTTTTTTATTCAATTCCCGTTAAAATAGCGTCCACAGAGTCTAAAAAGTAAAAAAATCACGCCTGCAGTGCTAATTTTGCACACGTGGCGTATTTACGTGCCCTGCTTGTTCAGGTATTTTTTGCAGGTGATAGTATCAAGAAAAAAATAAGTGAGATAAGAATTTTAAAATGGTGGCCCGTACGGAAAGCGAGCGAAGGTGTTTATTTTTATCGCCGGCCAAAATACGTTGGAGGTAGGGATAAAATGTTATCTCCTCCTTCCAAATGTTATTTATATGTTATGTAGAAAGGTTCTAAAATAGTTTCGGCGCATTCTTTTTGCCGCGGGAAGCAAGCAAGTCCCGTTTTTTTTAATGATTTCTTTGGAATTCTCTGAAAAAACATTAAGTGGAGGGAAGTCTGTAGGGTTTATTTCAGTACTTTACGGGTTCTAGATGTAGTGTTTCGGATAGTTAGCTGGCTTATTAAGCTTCACTACGCCGCTTGGCTTAATATCTAAACTTCGTTTAGCAAGTTTTTTTTTAATTTTGTTTTAGCACCATGTGAATTTCGGCTGTTATGGCCTCCATTCTATAACTATTTCTAATGTGTTGTCTAGGTATATACCTTGCAGAAAAAAGTAAAAAAGGTACCCTCATCGCTTTACTATTTGCCAAAACTTTTTTTTTTATGTTCGATAATTTGGACACTCTGTCCAAATCTCACCTAACATGTTATATATCATTTGAAAGATAATTAGTTCAGCTTTCATTTGCTTTTTACCTCATTGAAAAATATTATTTACTTTTAGAGATAATTACTTTTGTAATGGCATGTAAAAAAATCGCTCTGAAAATAGGTCAAATCCGCCCTCCTGAACACAGGTGTTTAAGGCGGAAATTCACATGGTGCTAAAAAACAAAACAAAAAAACTTGTTTTTTTAACTAAAAAAATACCCTAAACGGAGTTTAAATAAGCCAAGCGGCTTAGCAAAGCTTAATAAGGCAACTAACTATCCTTGATATATCTAAAACCCATAAAGTACCGAAATAAGCCATATAGACTTCCCTCCACCTTATGTTTTTTTAGAAAATTCCAAAGAAAACATTAAAAAACGGGGACTCGCTTGCTTCCTGCAGCGAAAAGAATACGCCGAAACAGTTCTAGAACCTTTCTACATAACATATAAATAACATTTGGAAGGAGATAACATTTTATCCTTACCTCCAAATAGCTTTTGTATCGCCGTCCACAAGTCGATTTGAATTATCAGCACGTAGCGGAAAAAAGTAGAAAAATAGCATTTATCGCTCGGTGAATTTTTCAAAAATTAATGTGTTTTTCTTTCGGAAACCAATAAGTGTTATATATGTATGTATTTAGGAGGGTTCCAGCTTTCTAGAACAGTTTACTTCATGGAATTTGAGTAAGTTTAGTTCAAGTTATAGCCGATTGAAATATTCAAAATTTTGATTTTTTTTTTTTTGTAAATCACAGGTCGTGTCCGCTATTTCCGTAAATGAAACATCGGTGTGGTGGAAACACCTGTGGCTAGCTAGCTAAAAAAAAAGTCAAGGTCCTATATTTAATTAATTCGGAGTGTCTAAAGAACCGGGAAAAAGTATTTTATTTACTGACGGGTAGGGGTTAGGTAGGGGTTAGGTCAAGCAGTCATCAAGACAATTGTCAGAGTTTTAATCAGTACTTAAAAAATAAAGAGATTTATTCCTGGTTCTGTGGTTCTTTTAGACTGTTGTTGTTAGAGCTAGCTATACACCAAAAACATATCAGAAATTAAACTGACGTTCCTGTGGAAAGTTTCAAAAAATCTTTGCATTTGTATCTAAAATCAATAACCCAGCAATGTTATCAGCAGAACGGGTCATCAACAACAAACAAACCGGAAGGCATGCAACAAAATAGCATCATCGGAAACCAAAACGCCAATACTAAAAGATGTACGTGGACGGGCTGAAAAAAGCTGCTCAACCAGGTGTTGATCATCAAAACCTTATACGAAAAGTACCTAACTAAGCTAGCTAGGTCTAGGTAAAATAAAAAAGTCTACAACAAAAGTAGTTCTATTCGAATATTTGTGTTTGCGTTTCAAAAACATTGGGGTTTCAAGTTGTGGATATAAGTTACTTCGGATCAAGTCTATAACATTGGCCAAATGTACGCAAATAAAATAACTAAGTTATTCAAGAGTAATATTTAGGTCTGTAAATCTCTATCAACATAATATCTTCTTTGTTTTAGGTATAAACATAAACATAGCAACTGAAAAAGAAAATAATATAAATTTGAAAAAAATACGGTTGGGCTGGCAGTTGGTGTAATCTGTGTCCTCTGCGTTTTTACCTGTATTTGCGGTCAGGGAAGGAGGTAGGTACTCATTTGGAGATTTTATACTGAATTTAAGATAGATAGCTAAAAGATCAATTTTATTTTTCAACTGTACAACTAGCTCTAGCTAGAGTCTACTAATAGCTAGCTAGCTAGTAGTAGCGACACCGATTGTAACATTGTAACAGCGATAATTTTAAAAATATTATTTATACTTTTTGAGATAATTACCAATTTGTAATGGCATGTAAAAAAAAAATAGATAGGTCATGTCCAGCCCAACAACACATCACGCATGGTGCTGCTTGAGACATGAGATGGCCGAAATGACGGCAATCACGAAAGAAGCTCACAAGCTTTCCTTCGAAAAAGTGTTGGTTCAAAGTTAAACATTTGTAACAGATAAATATCTGGTACATTTTTTTCAGATCCTGCAGAACTTGAAGAACTGTTGAACATTCATTTCTGTCACTCATAACTTATTTATTTAGCTAAATCAACAGAAAGAAAAATATTTCAGCAGAGCAAGAATCATCACTTGCTTCTCGCTTCACGCTAAATCTTTTGAACTCAGTGACGTCATTCTTATTATTATAACCCAGTCTTTGCAATACAAATGCGGTTTGTAAAAGTTTGATGATTTCGTGGTATACGAATGCTCTATTTTCAGTGGCAAGAAAAAGAAAACTCCTAAGTTTTACCTCTTTAATGTTATTTAGACTAAAGTGTTAACTTTTATGAAAAATTTTTTTGTTTACTTTCCCTTTAAGTATAAAACAAGCACTTAGAGATGTCACTCCAAAAAAATCAGATGTGTGTAGAGGAAACTGTCACCTTGTCCACACCGTTGTTTTAGGCGGACCTGACCTATTTTCAAAGCGATTTTTTTACATGTCATTACAAATAAGTAATTATCTCAAAAAGTAAATAATATTTTTTTAATGGGGGTGAAAAGCAAATGAAAGGTGAACAAATTATCTTTCCAATGATATATAACATGTTGGGTGAGATTCGGACAGAACGTCCGAATTATAAAACTTAAAAAAAAAATTACAAAAAAAAAAAAAGTTTTGGCAAAATAAAAAAAAAAGTAAGGCGATGAGGGTACTTTTTTTACTTTTTTCTGCAAGGTATATACCTAGACAACACATTAGAAATAGTTATAGGATATATGAACATGAATG